>MU625008.1:0-14240 GCA_025349905.2 Blastocladiella britannica
AATGCTCGTGGAATTCCAGCAAGAAAAGGCAACGAGAAAAACAGCTTGGTTTGGTGCAGCAAAAACAAGGACTGAAGAATTCCATTGGCGACACAGCAGGGTGAGTTTTTGGTCAAAAACGGGCCGTGGCAGAACTCTCCATTTTGGTATCAAATGATGAACAAAAAATGGCACGTTTGCGGGTTTCGTTGGCCCAAAAACGGCTTTTGGCATTTTATGACCCACTTGCAGCCCACTTACGGCCCATTTTCGACATGCCGGCGACCTCTTGATGACCTACATCCGACCCGTCCGACACTTTGCTCGTGGCACATATTTGGCTCAAAATCAATATATAAATTTATTTCTATAAAAACAGATGCCCTCACAGATCGGGCTCGGCGGCGGCGGCAGCGGCGCGGGTGCGGGTGCGGGGAGCAGGAGGCCGGTTGCGGCTGGGCGTCGAGCCGAGGCTCGGGCTGCGCGTACGCTTGCGCGTGTTCCGACTGTTGTGCGGCGTACGTCCGTTTGCTGGCGTGACCGACAGAGTGGTCGCCTCGTCCTCGTCCTCGTCCTCGTCCTCGTCGTCCTCGTCGTCCTCTTCGTCGTCACCACCAGCGGCCATGCGTCGCGCAGCAGCGAGACCGACAGCAGGGCGCGCAGCAGCAATACCGACAGCAGGGCGCGCAGCAGGGCGCGCACGCGGCGTGCGTCCGTTTACCGGCGCGGCCGACGAAGTGGTAGCCTGGCTACTGCCGACAGGCCCGTCCTCGTCGTCCTCGTCGTCGCGGTCCTCATCGCGGTCTTCGTCGCGGTCGTCGTCATCGCGGTCTTCGTTGCGGTCTTCGTCGCGGTCTTCGTCACGGTCGTTGTCAGATGCCACGCGGCGTGCACGAGGGCCTACGACGAGACCGGGACCGAGCGCAGGGCCCGCGCCCGCACCAGCGTCCAAGGCCATCGGTGTGTTGAGGATCGGCCACTCGATGTCAGGGTGAGATGGGTCTCTGAACTGATCCTCAGCCCATGCAACCAGGCGCCTCATGGCGTTGGCCCCAGGCGGGTCGCGCGCCGCTCCTGCCGCCGCTCCTTCCGCCGGTACCACTCCAGGGCCGCCCGTGTACTGCCGAAGCTCCTCGAGGCATCGTTCCACGCGATTCCAGAAGTACTTGGTGGTGTCCTTTTGGAGTTGGCCGTGGAAAACGTGGCCAGGTGGGGCTGTACCGGCAGGCTGCCGAAACCAGTTCCGAACACAGTACACCTAAAAAGAAAAAAAAAAGATGATCGAAATGAAGGTATTGGCAGATTGGGACGGAAATGATTGCCTCTCGGAAAATGAAATACATACCATCACTGCTGCATGTGCTCGCTTATGCAACAAGCGGGGTCGTCAGGGCGCGCGCGACCAAAGTGCCTTTTGAAAAACCCGTCAAAGCTCCTGCACTCATTGAAGGGCTTTTTTGATCTTGTGGAATGAGACCGATGTCAGGAAACAAAGAAAAGTCGACAACACCTTTCCAAAAAAGTTGCTCCTGACCGAGGCGAAAACCTTCTCTACGAACAGATCCACCTGGACCCTTTCGGCGTCTGTGTACAAGTCCTTAGCTCCGTAGAGCACTATGAGAGCATCATCACGGAGCGAGTCTGTCACGTCATCCTCGGCGATCACGGAGGGGACGTCGGGGTCCAACAAGTACTTCCGTCCGAGCTTTTCGAGCATGGACTTTGGAGCCAGCAATGATAGTGAGAAGCTCGTCAACACAATCAAAAGAATAAAAAGAAGGGCGGTGCACCCTTTGGCCCTCGGTCAAATGCTTGACATGGGTTGGGACCCGGGTCTCGAGGGATTCAAGAATGTCCAACATTTTGGCTTGCGCATTTTTTTTTAATTTTTTTAATTTTTTAATTTTTTGATGCGGAATTTTTTTTTGATACGGAAAATCAAAATCAAAAGTAATATTTCGGGACATGAAGGCAGTCAGATGATCAGATCGCAGCAACAATTGGACAGCGCCGAGGCACTCCCATTCAGTGTCGGAACAAGCCGCCAGTCGTGCACCCCGCGAGACATGCTTGGGGGGAGGTTGGCGAGCACGTCACATCAAAAACCCGTTTGACAAAACCACGAGGCGGACAGCTGGACGTAGGCCCGGAGCGGATTTTATGCAGCAGCAGGCATGTGCAAAATGAATACGAGCGCCGTGGGGTGGCAAGTCGCGGTGATTTTTAAATAGGGAAAAATGGCCCGTTGCTGGCCTGAAGGTGGGCCGTTTTTGGTCGCTGCCATTTGGCTGAAAAGAAGCAAACCGAAAACGGTCCACCTGCAGGCCGTTTTTGGTTTGCCCGAAAATATGGGCCGAAAATGGCCTGAAATGTGTCACGTTTTTGGGTTTTGTTCAGCCACGGCCCGTTTTTGACCAAAAACTCCTGCTGTGGATAAAACGGACGTTTTTTTCTACGTCACTTCCATCTCAGAATTCCAACACCCGAACTCTGTTTAGTGCGCAGCCGTGTAGTGTAAAAAAACCTCTCTTTAATATTCAAAAACTACACCCTTTTTTGGCAGTAAACAACAGTCCCTTTTCAGCCGTTCAAGAGTAAATATGGCATCGACAGAAGCACATTGCCACTTTCGCAGCTCGTCGGTGGGCATGACCCTGATTGACGCGCTGGACGATCTGATCCAGTCGGGCCAGATGGCGCCGACGCTGGCCAACAAAGTGCTTGCGCATGTAAGTATAACCGTTCCATTGCATTTGGTTCGCATTCCAATAAGAAGAATATATATAAAAAACAGTTCGACCTGCAAGTCGTCCGCGAGCTGCAGACGTGCCAGGCCAAGGCGTCCTTCAAGGGCGGCCTGTCCACTTACCGCAACTGCGACGACGTGTGGACCTTTGTCCTCAAGGACGCCCACTTTAAGATGGGCTCCGAGGTGATCAATGTCGACAAGTGCAAGATCATTGCCTGCAAGTCGAGCACTGCCACTTAATGTAAATAAGTGTGTACATACTTGCTCTTTCTTTCTGGTTGGGCGACGATGCCAAAGAGTCCGTGCGCGAGATCCACGACTTCCAGCACCTGGTCGGCTACCATTTCGTGCAGTGCGTCCGAGAGGACAAACTCGTCTGGGTCCTACAAGTACCTTTTTATGAGTAGAGGTCACGTCATTTCTGAAAAAGTGAAGAAGTACCGGTTGTTGAAGTGCACGCACCAGGCCCACAATGTGGTCGTCGCGGATGAGGGTGTGAAAGGCGAGAATGTGACGGCCCTGCCATTTCTTTCGGCGCTCGGGATCCAGGAGCGCCTGTTGCAGCGCATGCACGGCGGCCGGTTTTGGTTTTGTGACCGCCAGGATCTTTCGCGAGCGCAATGCGAGCAGCACGTCCAGTATACCCGCCGAGAGCCCATCGTTGAGGGTTTCTGTGTTATGCCAATTAGGCGCATTCCGGCCGACTAAATAAAGGAGAAGTAATTACCAATGTGCGAGGCAACGATTTGACGCTCGCCACGGTGCTCGGATATCTTGCCCGTCACGGACAGATACGTGCCGAGTGCGGGCACATTGACGCACCGCGCGAATTCGACCGGGTCGGCGTTGGCCAGGTTTCGCGGCAGCCACTGAATGACGGGTATGGAGACGCCCGAGCCATCGTCCACTGTCCAATTTTGGTCCATGAGCTTTTGTTTTAAATTGAATCAATCAAAAGAATACGAGATACGAGCAATGCACGAGCAGACGCTTGCCCGACGCGGCCGCCTCAACGACCATGCCCGTCAGCTGGACGATCGCAACGAGGTGCCCACGGAGTGTCCAGGCGGTTGAAGAAGTGCGCTCGAGCGCAAGTACGTCCGCAGCGAGGATCCGGAGCACGGGCATTTTATTATTATTTATTCTTCGATGGAGGTTGGCCGCGACCAAAACCAAGGATGAAAGCCACTTGTTACAGAACCACAAGCAGTGCAAAATTCCCCCGCGCGCACGCGCGTGCAGTCCAAATGTGGTGTTGCTCGGTCCGGCCAACGCGTTACGCCGACTTTGACTTTTTTTGCATTTCGAGTGAGTGATTTTGCGCTTGTGCTCGAGGGAGCCAACAGCGCAGTCGTTGTTTTGCTCTCTTCTGTGTGTTCTTCGTTCGGTGCCGCTCTCCATTCATTCATTCCGCGTATCGCCCAATTTAAAATAGAATGTCCATCGCCACCGACTGCGAAATTGTGGCCCGCCTGCCGCTCGTGCCCCCACCGACGCTCCCGGTGGCACAGTGCTGCCAATGGCCAGGTATTGGCTGTGACGGCGCACGCGTCACTTCCCTCTCGCTCGGGAATGGTCTTCTACGCGGGTCACTCGACGACTCGCTCTCTGGTCTGACGGGCCTCAAGAAGCTGTGCGTGTGCCTTTTTTTTTTGTTTAGGCGTTTTAACATTGAGTCCCGAGTCTCATGTCAAACTCTCCCTTTTTGAACAGCGACTTGTGGAACAATGCTCTCGTCGCCAAAGTGCCTGACTGGTCCAACTGGACCCAAATCGAAACCATGTATGTGTTACGTTTTTTCCCTTGGGTAAATGATTTACTCACTCTTCCAACACCTCGATACACAGAAACATTGCCATCAACTTTTTCAGTGGAGAGTTGCCAGACACGACCAAACTCGCCAAGCTCGCCGAGCTGTATGTTTTTCATTTTACTTTTCGCGAGTGTGAATGGAACTGACTCCATTACAGGACGGCATACACCAACCGGATCCGCGGCAATTTGCCACCACAGCTTGGCAGTAACTTGGCACTGCAATCACTGTGCGTTTTTTATTACGCCACTTGGTTCTTCATGAATGCCTACCGTCTCGGATCGAAAAAAATAACCACTAAATATATCCTCGTGTTTTCCAGGAATTTGGTAATGCGATCTTCATTTCAATGCGGCGCCTTCCCCTTTCTGACACACCACTCATTTTTGTTTTACTTTGGTTTCACAGGGCAACAATCGCATCTCTGGCACACTCCCAGAATCGTTGGGCAACTTGCCCAACCTCACCATCTTGTACGTGTATATTTCCATTGAGTTATTTTGTTCGGCCATTCATCGTACCATATTATTACAGCCATGTCGATCAAAACCAACTCACTGGCACGATCCCCGCGACCTACGCAAAACTGACAAGGTTGACTGAATTGTACGCGTCCCTTATTACATTTATCCACAAAAAGTACTAACAAATTGAATTAGTGTCGTGTACTACAACAACTTGACCGGCCCAGTACCAATTCTGCCCAAGGCCGAGGGGATTTGCGATCTGTCCCACGGCCCAGACAAGGAAGGCAACGGGTTCACCTGCGTTGCGCCCCAGCCCCTGGACAATCTCTGTGGGGACAACCTTCGACCACTTGCCCTTCCCACAACGTGTCCAACTACTCCGACGACGGACGTGGCAAAACCCATGGTGATCCCAAGCTCGCCACCACCAACTCTGAGCATGGGTGCGCTGGTCGGGATCGGGATTGGTATTGGCGCGCTGGTGTTTGTGGGCCTGGCCGCCATCATCACCATCTGCCGGTCGCGCAAGCTGGCGTGGCGGCTCGGGCAAACGTTCACGCGCGACCCGCATGGGACCATGGAAAGCACCGATTCGGGAACTACCAAGATCGGCGGGGGCGACAGTATTAGGACGAAACCGCAGAAATCGTCGCCCTTGGCGGTCCCACCACGGACACCACCGCCCGCGGTCGTGGATCTGCCGGCAAGCGGCGAACTGGTGCTTCCACCGGCCGACGAGCACCAGCTGGCCGACTTGGTGCTGCCGTCCACGCCGACCGCCACGCTGCGCACCATTGCGTCGTCGGCGCGGTCGAACCCGTCTCTCAGCTCGGGCTCCGCCATGTGGCCGCCACGACAAGAGACGCACCACCATGACCTGGCGTGAGCCTTCTTTTTGTGTATTTTGCAATGAATGTATAAAAAAAAATACTACATGAATAAATACACATGTGATTCACAAAAACAACGAAATACGCCAAATTCGGGTACCCAGAAGATTCGATGATCGTGGCGACTTCAAAAAAGAACAATCGTTGAATGTGAGACATCAATGACAATGAACTCAGCGGTGGAACTGCAAAAAATAGAACGCAAGCACCTGGTTTTGTGCCGCCGGTTCGCGTATAAAGAGTCCTCCGGCCCCACGGCTCAGTCTACTCAAGTCAACCACCAACCAACTTGCTTCACTCAATCTAGACGCCGGTCGTCCTCGCATTACACACACAATACACTATGGCTACCACCCGTCGCACTCTCTCTCTTCTTGCCTTGTTCGCACTGGTTGCGATGGTGGCCGCCGAGCGCACCTGGATCGTGCAGTTTGACTCGACCAAGGACGTTGCCGCCGCCAAGCAGGCCGTGACCGACGCGTACCGTACCTCGGGCCAGTCGTCGGCTTTGGATGCGGCCGAACACTTCCACATTGGCAAGTGGCAAGCGGTGTCGATGCCTGCGGGCAACCCGGACCTCAAGGCCAAGCTGGCGGCGATCGACGGCGTGCGCGACGTCGACCCGACCGTGCAGTACCAGGTGCTGGGCGCCGAGCAGAACCCTTCCCCGGGTCTCGACCGCATTGACGGGACTCTCGATAAGGTGTTCAACTTCCCGGACAATGCCCAGGGCCAGGGCGTCGACTGCTACATTGTCGATTCTGGGATTGACGTCAACCATAGCGATTTCGGCGGGCGCGCGTCCATGCAGGATTTCACGGGCGAGGGCAACGGCGATTCCAACGGACACGGATCGCATGTCTCGGGCACGGTGGCTGGATCCACTTTTGGCATTGCCAAGGTATATAATCCTTTTTTTCCTTTTATATTGCCAGGCATTGTACTGACCATGTAAAAATGATTGGTAGAAATGCACCTTGATTGGCATGAAGGTCTTTGACCGGTCGGGCCGCGGCAACAACAACGTGATCCTGCGCGCGCTGCAGCAAGTGTCGACGATCGCCAAGCAGCGCGGCCGTCCCGGTGTGGTCAACATGTCGCTGGGCGGACCCGGCCGCGACTCGGCGACCCAGCGTGCGATTCAGCAACTGACTGCGCAGGGCATTGCGGTGGTGGTGGCTGCCGGCAACGAGTCGCAGGATGCGTGCAACGTCTCGCCGGCCTTCATCAAGGAAGCGATCACCGTCGGAGCCGCCGACCCGCGCAACGACCAGTTTGCGTCCTTTTCCAACTTTGGGTCGTGCGTCGATGTGATTGCGCCCGGAGTCAACATCCCGTCGGTCGCCGCGGGCACTCGGTCGGGGAGCAAGAACCTCAGCGGCACCAGTATGGCCACGCCGCACGTGGCGGGGATCATGGCCGCGCTCATGTCCACGGGCCTGTCCAACACCGCCGCGACTCAGCAGCTGATTGCGTCCGCCCAGCAGAACAAGGTCCGCGGGTCGCTCCGCGGCACGCCCAACAAGTTTGCGATCTTGAACCCGCGCACCACCGGTAGTAACGCGGCGCCGGTCAAGCAGACCCCGCCACCTGCTCGTGGGCAGGTCGATACCCCAGCCCCTGTCAAGCCTGCTCCCTCTCCTGCCAAGCCCGCGCCCGCCAAGCCTGCCCCCGCAAAGCCTGCTCCCGCCAAGCCGGTGGCTCCCGCCAAGCCCGCGACCGGTGCTGGTGCCGATGCTGCCGACACGGCGGCCGAGCTGACCAAGGTGAACGCGCGCATCGACTCGCTGGCAAAGACGGTGCAGTCCCTGGTGGACCTTGTCGCCAAGAAGCAGTAATGGTCCCAATAAATTCTTTACATTTTCGCACGAGCCAGAGCCGACGCTTCCGCGTACGCAGCAAACGACGGGTCATGCTGCACTGCGTCCAGGATCCGATCGTGGAAAGCCTGTGGGCCGCAGGTGGCCAAGATGCCCGTGTTTTGCGACAACGTCCCGGACGTGGCAAACAGGAGGCGGTCGCCAAATAGGTCGGTAACGATCCCGCCGGCTTCGGTGACGATCAACGATCCGCTCGCATGGTCCTTTTTATAAAATCAGCTCGCGAAAAGGGGATCCAATGAAAGGAGGGCGTACCCAAATCTTTTCCTTGTACTCGGGATCCTTGAGCACACGCAAGTAAATATTGCCGTCGCCACGAGCCAGAGCAGCGTACTTGCACTGCGAGTCGACGCGGAGCGGGGGCACGTCCGAGATTCCGAGCGCGCGCATCACGCTGGCCGACATGGCGTGGTTCGAGTGGCCCGACTCGTAGCTCTCGAGCAGTCGCGGCAGCTGTGTCGCTCCCGTTGAATCGGGGGCAACGCTGTCGGTGTGAATACGCGCTGACGATGTCTGATACGTCTCTGGATCGGCGGACAGGCTCATCTATTTCAATACTTTGAGCAACCAAATCAACCAATAAAATGAATGGGAAATACCTGGAATGCACCCTCGCCCTTGACGGCCCACATCAATGTGCCGGCAGAGTGTTCGGATACGCCACCGGATCCAAGTCCGCCGGCATACGGCAAGTTCGGGCACGCCAGAACGCCCACTTGCACCTCGTTATGTTCCAGAAGCGCAAGGCACACCGCGTACTGTTGCTTGCGCAGAAACCCTTTGGTACCATCGACCGGATCCTAATTATTTTTTCGCATGTACCATGAGACTATTCATAATGAGAAATGGCACACGACGTACCAGTGTCCAGTACCGCTTGGCGTCGGCCTTTGCCTGCGCGCCGCTCGCCCGATCAATTAGGTCAAACCACTGCAAGAGACACGCAGGCGTAAATGCCAGGCTATCGAAATATTAAGTATATAGTGTACCCCGTCCCGCTGAATACTGTCCGCGTCGGCAACTCCGGCCATGGTGGACGCAATCACGCCGACAACGCGATCGCCGAGAGCACGGTCGGACCGCAACGCGCTCGCCTCCTCCTCGCCAATGATGGCGTCGTTGGCCGCCACGGAGTCGCGGGACAGGTACATGGACACGATCGCCTGGGCGGCAAAGTCGGCGACGGTCACGGGAGACTTGTCTACTTTACTGATAGCGTCGACAGTTGGGGCCAGCGCCGATTGCACAACCGCGGTGGCGCGCGACGCTGCGTGCACGGCGCGGATGGCCAGAGCGAGTTCGCGTTGGAATTTCATTGCAATTTTTTAACGAGGAAAGAGGACCCTTATTGGCGGTTGTTGCGGGCCGCCAGCTTAGCAAACAGCTCGTTATTCACCGCCGCCTGCTTCTTGGCCTCGCCCAGGTCCACGGGCGACCGCACGTCGTTGACAATGTCCTTGGTCTTGGCAAAGTACACCGACGACAGCGACTCGCGCATCTTGAACTCCATGTCCTCGACCATGCGGCCCAGGTTGAGCAAGTGCGACGCCTTGTCGTCGATCGGCAGGTCTTGTTCTTGCTGTTACATGTATTCTTTGAGTAAATGATGTCCTTCAAATATAAAAGTGCAAGAAACGAACCAGTCGCGTCAAAGATCCCGACAAGTCAATCTCGCCCGTCTGGGCGGCAGAACCGGACAGCACCGAGAGCATGACGGTGGAGGTCAAGCGGTAGTGTGCCACTCGGTTGGGCCGCTCCGTGACCGAGAATACGTGGATCGAGTCCCAGGACGCCTGAGTGCCGCCTTCGTTGGTGGCTACGAATACAAATACGTGAGAGCTCTTGTGGTCGGTCAGAATAGAAAAAAAAAAGCGTCGTACTCTTCTTGATCAGAATGACACTGGCAAAGCCGTCGTCCATGTCCCACATGTAGACCGAGGACACGCCGCCCTCGTAATATCTATTAACTTATAATATTAGTGTGCATCTTATTGAAATGAAAAAGCAGAACCGTACAGATCACGGTAGGTGTCAAAGGCACCATTGGCAGCCTCCTCCAGCTTGCGCAGCTGTGGGGACGGCACCGCGCCATCGTGGAGCGGCGGATCGTACTCGTTGGACCAGGGTGAGCTGTGCACACATATATCTCAGCGCCACATTGCAACCACCATTCAAGTAACAAGGTATACCGGTACGAGTCGCCGTCACGGTTGTAGTCGCAGATGAGGTACTCGCGGCCGGTCTGCTTGCACACCAGGCGCTTGAGTGGCTGGTCCACCGCCGTCAGCAGATCCTCGGTCAGGTGCGGGGCCAGCTCCACCAGCTGCACCAGGTGGCGGTCCACGTGCCGGGGCGGGAGGCGGCGCAGGAGGTCGAGCGCGCGGTCGAATTGTTGGTCGGCCTGTTACATTATTTTCTATGAGTATATTTCTCTATTTCATTCGTACTTGGACTTGCCGTACCATTCGAGATTCTTGAGCTTTTTGGCTTGAAGTGACCAAAAAAATCAAAAAAAGAGAACAAAAATCGAATGATCCTCAACATCCTCGTCCTGGTGGTGTTGACCACTTCAGTCGTCATCGTGGATGCGTGGGGAATAGCCGGACACCGTGCCACCGCCGCCGTGGCCCGATCGCTGCTGACTCCGGCCGCCCGAACTGCCATCAATGCCATTGTCGCCATCCCCTTTGAATCGCACGACACCAACCCACGCCGGCCGGCACGCAACTACGCCACGTTCGAGGATCTGGCAGTGTGGCCCGACGACGTGCGCCGCTTTGTGCCTCTGTTCCGGTTTGCCGATCGCTACCATGCCCTCAACTAGTACTTGTCGTGCTTGACTCTTGGCGCTGAACTGGAATGAATGAATGGATCAACTCATTACGGATGACTCCATAGCGATGACGATCCGACCACCCACCGGTGCGGAGCCAACGTCTCGGCCTCTCTTCCGCGCGAGTGCGATGGACCCAACCGCAAGTTGTGCGTGGTGACAGCGATCGACCACTTTGCGCGCGAGCTGGCGGCGATCATTCATCGGTCCTCATCACCAAAGTTCCTGCACCAGCAACTGCAACAACAGCAAGATAAGCAAGTCATGAGGCCTCCCCCGCCTCCGATCGAGGCCAAGTACGCTCTGGCGTTCCTGACCCACTTTATCGGCGACGTGCACCAGCCTCTGCACGTGTCCGGGTACAAGCGCGGTGGCCAGCAAATGCCGGTCGAGTTCCGGAACAAGAAATCGCATGTCTCGCTCCACGGCGTGTGGGACACGCTGGCCCCGCAGCTACTGATTGCGCGCGACTACGATGGCAACGAGCTGCAGTGGCACATGGATCTCGAACGGCGCGCGCTCGTGATTGTGAGCCAGCAGCAGCAACAGAGCCTGTGCGATGACGGGGACAAGGATCCAACCGAGTGTTTCCAGCAGTCCATCCATTTAATGGGGGATGACGTGCGGACCAGCGCCGAGACATGGGCGCGCGAGTCGGAAGTGCTAGTGTGTTCGGTGGTGTACACGGACGAGATTCAGCCCGGAGCACAGACCGCCGGCGCGTACTTTGACGCGTCCAAGGAGGTCATCTCGGATCAGGTGGCCAAGGCTAGCGTCCGACTCGCGGCGGTGCTGAATGGCATCTTTACGACCTCTGCTCACGTTGTGTGAGTGAGAAAGCTTTCTTCTTTCATTTTCAAAAAGTCAAAGTCGCCGGATTTCATTCAAATTTTTCCGAATGCAGAACGGACAGCAGCTGGGAGCCGCCGCTGCCGCTCTTGTCGCCACAACCATTGCTGAAGAACCATCCGAGAGCCACCATGCCGTGCACGAGCCATTCTACGCGTCGGTGCGGCACGCCGTGGTCCTAGTCGTGGTTCTTTCGGCCGCGGTCGCTGCGGCACATGCGCTGCTCCGGCCTCCACCACCACGGCCCCCGCCCCTGTCTGCAACACAACACCGACAAAACTCTTGCCGGCGACAGGCACCACCATTACCACCTCTACCATCCACATTGCCTTCCGACCGCCGTCGCGATGGCGATTGGACGCATTCCGCTTCTGGCCAAAATGGCCGGCCCGACTCGGCACCGTCATTGTCATCCTCGTCGTCCTTTTCAACCGCACTGCGGCCGGCAATGCTCTCTTCGCGCGCGAGCACGGGTCTGGACTCGTTCTTGGTGGCAGATCTCGAGCCCGCATCGCTTTCTACACTTGCGACCGCTGTGACAGAGGACCAGCAACCGTATGCGCATTCTAGTCACCGAATCCTCGACATGGTCCTGTCTCTGGTTGGCCGCCGTCGTCGCCACCACCTCCACAATGGATATAATGGTGACGATACCGCCGGGCAGACCCCGATCAAGACCCCACCACCAGCAGCACCATTAGTCACTCATCCACGGTCGACGACGGCAATATACCCACCCCTGCTCCACTCGCTGACGGGCGGTGTCGCCGATGA
The DNA here is from genome assembly GCA_025349905.2 of Blastocladiella britannica. Classification (NCBI taxonomy): domain Eukaryota; kingdom Fungi; phylum Blastocladiomycota; class Blastocladiomycetes; order Blastocladiales; family Blastocladiaceae; genus Blastocladiella; species Blastocladiella britannica. Next base: position 12,235 of record MU625008.1, read on the forward strand.
CCCCATCTTTGCCGCCCCGTTCCATTTCTCGGCGCCCTACGGCTTGCTGGTCACGTCGCTGAGCTTTGCCATAACCGTGGGTCTCTTGTCAGCTCCGGCCGTAGTGCTGGTGCCACTCTTCCCTGCATTCTGCACCGATATGGCATGGGCCGCTGACTGGATGGTTGCTGCTGCTCTCGGTGGGTTCCTTCCCCTGGCCCACTTTTACGCCGAAACAGGGACGGTGGATCCGGGCAAAGTGGTGCCGACGGCAGTGGCACGGGAACTGACGAGTACTCCATGTAAAACGGGGCGTTGTGATCCTACGAGTGGTGGTACCGCCTCTGCTCCGTCTTCTCCATTGGTATCCAAGCTGTCTCGGTCACACCCACCACAATCTTCACGACCATCGTCCGCGGGCCCATCGCCAGAACGCACCACCACCACTACGGCAAAACGGACCGGCTCTCCCTCTTCGCTCGCTTCCTCATCCGCTCCATCTTCATCGCCGCGATCTTTGCCACCGGCATCTCGTAACGGTGCAGTCACCTCGTCCACACCATCGCGGCCTCCACGAGCAGTGTGGCCGCGCCTCGTCGAGACCCTGTGTACGCTGCTGCCCCTGTACGGCCTGGTGGGTCTCCTGGTGTACGTGGTGTCGCCCCACCTGGCGTTGCAAGCGATGCACCTGGGATCGGTCACGTTCGTGCTGTTTGTCGTGTACCCAGCTGGCTTAACATGGTGTCTCGGCTACCTGCGACGCACGGTCGTTTCGGTGCTGACACCCAGTCCACAGCCCGGTCAAGTGGAGGGGGACACGATCGACGCGCTGGTCCAGGACCTGGAGACGATCGATGCCAGGATCCAGGCGGCCGAGTCGGAGCGCGCAGTGTTGCGCGCCCGGGACCTGCATGCCCGGGAGATGTCTGCCCGGGACCGCCAGTCCAAGGCACTTCTTGATTCTGTCGCCAATGATTGTGGGCAGACGCCCGAGCTCACCGAGAGCGTGCTGTCCGGCGACACTGCGGTCGGCGAGGACGATGGCGGTGGCGCGCCGGAACCCAAGTCTACTGCTCCCACCAAGGCGGTGCCGATCATCACGCTTCGGCCGTGCCTATCCGACCAAGGGACCGAGGAGACAGCGTCGACTTCGGATATTGCGACATCGGCGTACCCGCCCGAGTCGCCCATGGTTCCCATCTCGTACTCCATGGGCATGGGCGATGATGATGGACCATTTCGCGCCACGACTCCATCAGGCACCACCTCATTCTGGTCGGAATCAGCAGCAGCCGTCGTCGAGCCATCGCCGACCATGCCGCCACCACCACCGCCACCACCACCGCCACCACCACCACCATTCGCCGCGGTGCGTCGGCGAACCCAGTCCACGCCGGCCCCATTGGCTTCCCGACATGGCGGCGACGGCTCAGCGACGGCAGCCGCGTCCGCGCGGCGCGCGGGGATGCTGGACGAGCGCGTGCGGCACCTGTGGCGCGTGCGTGCGGTGCGAGTCGCCAACTTGGACGCGCGGACCGCTGCTGCTGCCACTCGATCTCCTGCCGGGACCGCTCCGGTTACGTTGTACTTGACCAAAGCAGGGCGACTGGCTGGGGCCGGCGCACTTACAGTCGGATACTTGGTGTCGCTGGTCTCGGCGCCGGTTCTCCTGCTGCTCTCTGACATGGTCGGCGACGATGCAGTGACGACCATGGCGGTCCGGACAGTGACGTCGGCGTTTGTGGTGGTCGCGGTTACGGCCGGGTTGGTCAGCGAGCAAGGCGCGTACGCAGCGGCTCCACCACCAGGCGCGTCTCGAGTAGCGGTCGAAGTGCGGATCGCGGTGGTATTGGCGGTTGCGGGCGCGTTGCGAGAGGCGGTGGCGGTGGCGGTGCTGGGATCGGGTGGTATCGAAGGAGAAGGTATGAAGGCGCTGGCCGCGGCGGCCGCGTGGGTGGGCGTGACGATCATGAGTGCTCGGCGTGGGTACTCGGCGTGGGTGCTGGAGTGAATTTTTTTTTTTTTTT
>MU625009.1:0-14224 GCA_025349905.2 Blastocladiella britannica
AGGAGGCGGGTCCGTCAATTTTGTCATGGGCGGCGTGACGGATTACCACAAGCTCGAGATTTCCCGAGCGCGAGGAGGCCAGGACGCCGGCCATCGTCGAGTCGATCCGGTGCGGCATGGTGTTTGCGCCCAAGTCCCGAGTGACCCCGGCTGCGATTGTTGTAAGCGAGCACATGGGGGCGTCGACGGTGCTGGCGCGCTTGGCCCGCAACCTGCAGTATGTGCCGATTGGAGACGGGAGTGGACCACGTGTGCCAGTCTTTTGCGTGCAAATCCGCGCCGCGAGCTTTCGGAGCTCGGTGGAGCCAAGTTGCCGCACCGTGGTGGCGCGAAACTGCTGCACCATAACTTTGTCTCGACGCTGCTCAACGGCTTGTTTGGCGTGCAGACCCGCGGCGGGTGCATGTGCACCGAGTATTATGGCCAAGAACTCCTGCAGTTCACGCTGCACGAGGCGTAATTGTTTGCCAGCCTGATTTCCGAGGACCCGAGTGTTCGGCGCGCGACCATGACCGCCATGGCGTCCACATCCACGAGCGCGATTATTGCCCCACCGCGGCCATCAGCGACGCCAATTCGCTGCACCACCATACTGACGGCGACTCCGCGTATGGAGGAGGGTCGCCGAACTGCCGCAGCGGGTGACTAGGTTCCCGGCCGTCCTCGCCCTCACTGCCGGCCGACACGACGACGCCAACTACGCCGCTGCGGCTCGCCGGGTACAAGCCCAGGCACCTGCGGTTCTCGTTCCACTACTTTGTCACCGTCGCCGAGGTGTCCTACGTACTACGTGCGCGCTCGACTAGATTGCTGTGCACGGACACATGATGCTGGCGGATTACGTGGTGAACCCGCAGCGCGAAGAATGGAAGGCGCGTCCTGGGAACCGCCGTGGAGCGTCGGGTGACTGTATTTGGCCGTCCCGGTCGCTCGACCGGGAGCGCTTCGGTTTTGAACGTGGTGACTCGGATCCTGGGTGGCGATGCCAACAGCGCGGCATTTAGCAAGGCCGCGAGGCTCGTGAAACCGCAACTTCTCGGGTCGCTGGCAGCTGCGCACGCCACCGAGGTACATCGCGAGCTAGATCTGCTTTTGAGCGCTGAATCAGGCGACATGTTGCACCATGCTCAGTGGTGGATGCACCTGGCCAACGCTTTTTGTGCGCTTGCGCGGCAAGGCGACGCCAACGACACACATCAGCATTGGCCGACTCGGCTGGTTGGTGGCATTCAATTGTTGACAGCAAGGACTCCCAAAAATGCATTGACAGGAACAACATCTTTCGAGAATGACCAGGGTGCGGCTCAGATCGGAAGCTCGAGCGCTCGCCACCAGGAAATTGAGCGGCAGACGCCATGCCAGATTATAAAAGCCGTGGCAGTGCCCGGATTTGATCAACCTCAGTTCAAAACAAAAATCACAGGCCATGCCAGTACGTCAAGGAGTTTTACCGAATCCTGACATTGTCGGTGCTGGAGCGACCGATAATGAGAAGGAGATTGGTTGCCGAGGATTGATGACGCACAGTGCGCATAACTTTCGATTTTTCCATTTTTCCCTAATTACATGAAAATTCCCATCATAAACATCACTGTCCAGGTCCGGATCGCGGATCTATGATCCATACGCTGGAATTGCACCCTACTCGTCGCAGTCAACGTGGTCAATTTCGTATCAATGGTGTTAAGTCTTTAAAAGCGGCAACCGATCATACTCGAGCAATCTGATTTGAGTTCGTGAGCTTGAATGGTGGCACTGGCACTGGCAGCGGTCAAACAGATAAAAATAGCTGCATCCAGGATCTACGTTGCCCGGTTTCGGTGTGACACCGTTCCCACGCAAATCGCAAACGGTCAGTGAGAATCCGCCACAGCATCTTAGACTGTGGCGCTTCCCCCAATCTCGCTCGGCCGTTTCATTTGTAAGGAGCGGTCGACACAAATACAGCAGCCAGGGCCCTTCTCTGCATGGCAATTGAATATAGAAATAAATAGTCCTCACAATGCTCGCCGTGCTCACTATCATGGCCCTCGCGTGCTTGGCGGCTGCCAGCCCAGTGTCAGTCCAGGCAAACACCGCTGCTGCTGCTGCCAACAGCGACCCAGCGGCCACGCCGCTCAGCTTTCCGCCCATTTGCAAGGTCGGGCTCAACATTATTCGCCTCAATAAACGCGATCTGCCTGGTCGGTTCGATGTCGGCGATGGATTCTGGATCGCCAATGACCAAGCGTGCGCAGTGACGGCGTTACAGGCCGGGTACCACGGTGCCGTGTACCGCCGTGACACTCAAAATTGTTACTTCAAGTATGTCAGTGATCATGGTTGTTGAGTTGATTTGGAGCTTAAATCTATGGACCCCCACAGGAACATCCCGAAAAACGACAATCGAAAGATTGAGAAAGTGAACAGCAGCCCGTACCAACGCATCGAAAACTACGATATTCCTGGTTCGTTTCTTTTTTTCTTATTTTTTTTATTCGCAAAATACCTCGGATGCGAAATATAGGCGATGAGCTCACTGTAAATGCAACAGGATACGACGCCACCTTCTTACCCCCAGAAGACGAGACCGTGCCCCCTTGGAAACGATCCGACCTGGTGGTCAGTGAGCTCCGTGGTGACGGGATTTGGTACAAGCGCTTCCCAGGTTGCGAAGCGTGCGTGTTGATGGTGATTGGGGACCACGGGATAGTTAACTGCAGTTGATGTTGTATTGGATATTCGGAATAATTTTTTTTTTTTGGTTACAGTTGAGTGCTGCGATGGAAGCCAAGAAGACGAGTGGTGGTTCCCAAGACAGGAAGTCAGGTCGTTCTAGTTTGGCCGCAACGCGCACACAGCATTGGAGCGGACGAGGCCGACACAATCAGGGCAGCCGGCTACTTGCTTGCCCAAAAAAAAATGCATTCAAACATCAATCCCAAAGAGTCGACTGTTGCTCCTCGCACCTCGTGCACAGCAACTCGCTGTGTGTCAACGGACAAGCGCTCACGACTGCGTCTATGAGCCGCTGCCGATATGCCACCAACGGTTCTCGGACTGGTTCTGTGACGATTGGCCGAATGGACTTTGGCCATCGCACAATAGTGTATATTATAATGTATTATACACGCGAGCTGTTTCTCTCTAGAGCAGTGTTGCGTGTCATTCCTGTTGTTAACCAACCAGTTCTACTGCTCCCCTCCATCTTGCCTGCCGTCTGCAGAGCCTCCTTCCTGCTGTCGTTACACAATGCTAGAAGTCCAGTCCACAACCAGGACATTCAGCGAGTGCAAAACAAGGTCGAGCTCGTCTCCCCTGCCTTGACGGGCACAACTAAGAATAAAACCAGAGGCCAATGTCAGTTTCTGGCCATCAAGTGCTGCGCATTTTTTGATGGCCACTGCAGGATAGGCAGGGTTGTTTGATCAATCTTAAAGACCAAGTCGTGCTGGGCATTGTCTCGTCCGAAAGAGCGCGAGAATAGCTCTGGCCATTCGCAAAAGTGCTGCCAATGCCAGTCCAATATTTCAGCACACTCGTATTGATCAATTTCAAGCAGATCGTGACCAAATCTGTTCTCGGGGGACGGCAATGTAGCCGTGGTATACGCATCGACGTTGGAACAAGGAATCCAATCCATTTGGCTGCGGGGCAGTCAAGTCAAACCAACGGGACGACCGTGACAAATCCAAGAAACATGCGCGGTCACCAGTGCAAGCGGCATTACATGCAGGATCTGTCACCTTGGCGCGCACTGGGGGATAAAAGCAAGCTTGATCTGTGTTGCGCAAGTGCGCCAATAAACAGATCCGGCTGTATTTTTGATGTGGATGTGAAAATGGGTACGCGTTGGGAGAAGAAAAAAAAAACGTGCCCTCCAACCCGGCTCCTTTCAAGGATTGTCCCCAAAAAAACCGTTTGCTCAAACGAGAAACTGCCCTCAGTTCCCAGTTCAGATTACTTGAAGCGTCGCGCGCCTGCTTGCCGAAAACGAAAGCCCAGTGCACGCACGCACCCTTCCCATTTTATTTTCGCACACTTTTCGCCACCCCTCCGTCAAGCCCCTTGTCCAAAAGGAAGGAATGCAGAACCTCTTTTGTGGTCGCTGCAACACTGAACCTCCGCGCCAATTAAGTGCAGCCGCGGCCAGTGTGAGGACCGACCATGACCAAACCTCGATTGGCCTTCTCTCGCAGCCTATCGGGCCGCCGCCGCCGCCTGGTCTCCGCCCGCCCAGTACCGCACGCGGAAATGGCGCCGCGCCGGCAGCAGTGTCGACGATGGCAATGACGACCACGGCGCCAACTGAACCAACGTGGGTCTACCGGTCGGCACACGTGGGCTCGCACGTGCTGGTCCCGGCGCAGGAGAGCACCTCACACCGCAAACTGCGCACTCTTGGCCACAGGCACACGCTCCCCGACGCGCTGTCCTTGGTCGCCTCTGGTCCCGATTTGTCACCGCCTGCGGCACTTGCAAGTGGCCTCATCAGCCCCACGGCACACGACGACAAGAACAGCAAGCATCCGTCACCTTGGTATTACCGCGTGCTTTGCATTGTCGCGCCGCTGATTGTGGTCTCGATCACCGCATCTCTGGCAGGGTTTCTGGCCCATAGCACCATGCAAGGCGATATCAACACCGTCAGCTTCAGCTTGTCGGGTCGGTGCATGCAGCTGGCATCGCAGATCGAAAACGACTTGACCATACGCGTGGTGGACCAAATGTCATTCGCCAGTGCGTTTCTCGCGACGTCGCCGTCCGTTGACAGAGGTGCGTACTTTTTTTATTGTGGTGTCCATATGGTATACTTTGGCTGACAAAATGCTTATAAAAGCGACCCTGGCCACATTCGCCATCCAGATGAATGCCACACTCTTCACGCGCTTTACGGTGCTCGAGCGCGTGCCCGCGTCGAACCGAAGCGCATGGGAAGCCATGATGGGCCGGAACATCACGCAAGTCGACCCGTACTTTGTCACCGCGGTCACGCAGGAGACCATGAACCGGTACCGATCTGGCGAGCTTGTTCCGCCACCGCCGACCGCGTTGCCGCTTCCGCACGTGACCAACGATACAAACGTGTACTGGCCGCTGTACACCATCATGCCCACCTACGGCCTGAACGCAAGCGTCAATGTATATCACGGCGCGCTTACGTACCCGATCGATCAAGCCGTCTCTGGCATCGTGGCTTCGTCGGTTCTGATTCCAGTTTTCAACCCCCAGGCAGTGCGACAAGGCGTGCTTCCCGTGGTCACCCATATTTGTGTTCCGCCAGTCACTCGGATCGTCGAAGCTCGTGAGTTTATGCTGTGTGCAAGCTTTGATGTATGTTTTCTTGCCATATTATATTGATGGAGATATGCTCACACCTTTCAAACATACAGCACACCGCCTATGACGTGGCCGTGGTCCAGCCAAGCGCAGTCAGCTCGGGCGTGTACATGTCCATGGCCGTGGAGGGAGTGGTCGTGTTCAAGTCGCTCCATGACGGCATCGACGCTCAGCAGCCGCCGGCCGCAGGTACAGCACCGACGCAATCACAAGGCACCACGATCGAGACGCTTGTCAATGTCCAGCATTTTTCGATTGTTGGGCGGACATGGTCCCTCATTTGCGCGCCGACGCCATCCTTTGTCGCGTCGTTGCGCCACCCGTGGGTATTTACGATCCCATTCATTATTCTGCTCTGTGGGTTGATCTTGGCCGGCCTTGTTGCGGACCTGGCCCGGCGCATGAGCAAACTGTGGCAGGTTCGTATTATTATTCGTTTTCCTTTTGGCTGCAACCTGCGATCTGGTATTTTTAAAATACAATAGACGGAATCGCTCCTCGACCTCTGGCAATCGTATTCGCAGGCGATTTTGCTCGCCACGCCCAACCCAATGGTCCTGGTGAACGAGCTTGGCGTGGTGGAAGGCGTCAACTACCCGCTGATGCTCTTGACTGGCCACTCTCCCTTGTCCATCACCCACGTCACCGATATCGACCAGCTCTTTTCGATTGCTGCCGAGCCGGACGAGGCCGGTGGCATGGGCGACGCGATGACCGACCACACGTTCTCGGATGTAACGTCGTCGATACGATCGCCTTCCTCATCATCCGCAACAGGATCAGCGACACCGACGATGACGCGGCGATCCACGGCGACTGCTGTTGCATTGAGCCCACGACGCGTTATTCTGCCCGACATGCCGCTCTCGCCGTCGGGGGCGCACTTTAGCGACATTACGACATGCGTGTCCGAGCACGACGACGCTCATGATGATGACGCTCATGACGATGACGACCATCTTGTGTCTCCCAGGACACCCATCCATTCGAACAAGTCTCTCGTCATTGATACTCGGATCGGTATGCTCTCGCCTGGCGTCTCGTCGTTGTTGCGCCCTGGCCAGCACAAGGTGGTCATTTGTTGTGCCCATCCGCCTCCTTTGCAGCCAGACTCGGAACTGTTCGATTCGAGCGAGCTGCTGCCGTCGCAATCGGCGTGGGGCGACCAGACCTGGTCGGCGCTCACCAGTCTTCCGTCGGCGTTGACGTATCAGCGCGCGATCGACCGTCAGGCAGCTGCCGCCGGCACCACCGCGGCACTGCATTTGCGCGAAGTGTCGGCGGCGGCAGCAGTCGTTACTCCAATCATCGCTGTCGCTGGCGTTGCCCCGACTCCTGGCCACCCGACCGTGTCGAAAGTGATTGTGCTCACGGACTTGTCCGAGCTGCATGCGCGCGATCGTCAGCTTCGAGCGCTTGTTCACGAAACGGCGGCGCTGAATCTCAAGCAGCGGCAGCTGCTGTTGTTTCTTGCGCACGAGCTCCGGAACCCGTTGTATGTGGTGCAGGGCCATATGGAGACTGATGTTGACGATGAGGTGGACGCCAAGAAGAAGAACCTGGCGATGGAGGCGATTAACTTTTCGACGGCGATTCTGGATGGCCTCGTCGAGTACGCTTCTTTTATAATCTGGTATTTTCCTTCTTACTCATGCATTGCTGAAAATAGGTACATTGAAGCCGGACACGCGCTCTTCGATCTCCCCGTCCATGGCCCAGCGGACCAAGACACTGTGCATGTCCGTGTCCGCGACCTCTTTTCCGACGGCCCGCCTCGGCCCGACATCGAAGCCCTGGCGACGCTCCCGCCTTGCGTGCAGTGTACTTTTCCTGTCGCCAGCGTCCTGCGCAAACTTGCCGCCTTCTGCCACGGCATGCCGGTCCCTGGAACGTCCTCCTTGTTTGTGTCGCCCGAGCGCCACGTCCAGCTGCACCAGTGGACGGCGTCTGGTGACCGCGCTGTCATTCACTTGGTGTTTTTGTCGACTATCTGTGACACCCAAGTGGCGATTTTGGGCCAACCGCTGTCGTGGCTGAGCACAGGCTCAGTAGTCCAGGACCCGTCCGTTCGGCTGCTGTCGCTGCAGCTGGCGGTGCTGTCGCGCGCGATCATGCAGTCGGGCGGGTCGTTGCGCGTGGACTTGACCCGCCGGATGGTGGAGATCGAGGTGGTGGGATGCCGCGTTTGTGGTGACCCGGGGTGTCAGCCGCTGCCACCGCTGTCGCCACTCCATGTGACTCCCGCCGCCACCGCCGCAGCCACTGCTGATGACGATATGGCTCTGCTGTCACCCACTGCTACCAGTCCGCAGCTGGAATCAATACCACCCGTCGCACCGCCGCCGCGATTACTCCCAGAAGAAGAGACACCAGCAACAACAACAACCGCAGCACCACCTCCACCACTGGTGCTTCTGGTCGAAGACAACCGCATCGTCCAAAAAATGACCCGACGGCTTCTAGAACGGGCCGGACTAGCAGTGCTTGTGGCCGAGCACGGGCAACAAGCGCTCAACATGCTTCGCGACAAGAATTCGGACCTGGCGGCCACCGTGCGCGTGGTGCTGATGGACTTGCAGATGCCCGTGATGGGCGGCATCGAGTGCACCGAGATTATACGCCACGAGGAGGTAGAGTGGCGTGGCGACCAGGGGAGGCGGTTGCCGATCGTGGCACTCACCGCCAACGCCATGGCTGAGGAGCGCGACCGGTGCTTGGCCACCGGGTTTGACGGGTTCCTGACCAAGCCAGTGAATCGCGAGACGTTGGTCGCGGAGCTGCGCCTGCGGATTGGGGAGTGGTGATTCTTGTTGTGTTCATATATAAGTGTATATACCCTTCAGCGAACGCCTCTTGCGTGCGACCACCACCCGCGTGCTTCCTCTAGTACTCGACGACAAATCCGCTCGGTGTAGACCTGGTGAGTGCGGCCACAAGGTCCGTGTGGTCAGTCTACAACCAGGTGGGCGTCGACATACGCAATCACAAATGGCGCCGACTTGAGCTGGTCTCCATTAACAGCAACTGGACAATATGCCCTGGATGGCTTCGATCGGTCCGCGCGAGTAGTTCACTGGGGCAATGGTGAACAGGGGGGTATATTGCGCTTTGGATCAGATTCGCCATCTGTGTGTGAATCGACTTGAAGGTTGCACGCAGGTGCACCGAGAACTTGATTCTGATCCATTCGAGGAGGAGGAGCGGGGGCTGTTTTCATTATGGCGGCGATCAGTTTTTTTTTTATTTTACAGTCACCAACTGTATCTGCTGGAAACTCGCTTTTATTAATAATATACAAGTCGCCGCCGATTTTTGTTTGATTTTCCTTTTTTTTTGTTTCTATTTTTCAATGCCAATGCACTTTTTTCCCCACGTCCAACACCAGCAGCATATGTAAATTGAGTTCCCACTAGGAATACGACATGAAAACGTGCCGATCCAGAGGCATAAGCGTCCTTTGCATCCATGATCAGGTCGTTTATGACTTTTTCTATTGTACTAAAGGACCTCACTTTTTTCTACGACACGATAGTAGTCCTGGGGGGTATATTTATACTACTGGCCGTCACGAAATGGGCGAGCAAAGAGTCACTTTTCTTTCAGCAGTGTGAATTCAAAATCAAAATTTGCAAATAATGATTGACCACGTCTTGAATGTTTTACTGGACCACGCCGCCGGCGCTACGTTCTCGCCCGAGGATGCTACCACGGTATTGAATGTGCTCCAACCACAGAGCACCGTTGGTCCTCGCCGCAGCCCTCTCGCGCGGCTTTAATGAATTCAGCCCAGGCCTGGCTATTAAGCACGGCCACGGACTCGCATTGCTGCCGCACTACCCGTCCTATATCCTCTATGACGATTTACGCACGGCACTCGAGACAGCCGGAGTTCGTGGCGAGTTAGCCGTCCTCGATTTGCTGTGGCAACTGGCTGGACGAAAACCGTCAAATGGGCGATCGACCATGGATATGTCCCACACCTTGGCTGCTCGGACGCGTTGCTTTCAACGCGGGAGGGCAATAACCTCCTGATCGAGTGGTGGATTGCACAGCAGCCCAGCCTAGAGGACGCCATGGCGGCTCTGAAAGGCACCGACGTCCTCATCAAGCTCACGACCGATGGCGCGACTGGCCCACTCGATTGGTGGTGGGCGTATACTGGCTCGAAACTGCCTGAGCCAGAGGCCTTTAAAAGATTGTCAACACGGCACTGTTAAGCTCCCATTTGCTGGCCGTGGTGGATTGGTGGTGGGCTCGTTATGTGACGCACTGCACGCCAGATCACACTTTTGGTGAAAAACTTCTTGAAGTGTGGCAATTTCGAAGTGTCAAAATATTAGACTGATTTTGGGATCGCTTTCATGAGCTGACAGAGGAGTCACCTGGTCGGGACGGTGATCTCCACGGCCTGGTCTTTGTGATGAATTATAAATCAGCTCTCGGAAATGTTGTGGAGAAATGAACCTCACTATCCCGTTTTCGAGTGGGCAGTGGCGAAATGCACCGAGCTTGGTGGCCAGAAACTGAAAATGACTGGAAGATTCATCGACAAGTGCATCACGGATGGTAACACTGGTATTTTGGACCTGGCCTTGTGCTCAGCGGATGTGCTGGAGATAAATTGGCCTGTTAACATTGCACACAATGCAACATATTACGGGAAGTTCAATATATCGAATGGTGGGACCACAACCGCAACCAGTTGCCACCACAGTACATTGAAGACTGCCAGTGGTACCTTTCGAGTGTGGCCGAGCATGATGCCGTGGACATACTTGCGTGGTGGCATGCTCATGGGTTCCCGACGACCAAGAGTGACTGGCAGAGAGTCCCCTCGACTGCGATTGGCATGGATGCGTGCCGAGTGATCCTGTGGCTGCGCAACCATCCTGAGCTGCTGTTTTCGGAATCAGACAAGGAGTACGCACTGTTTGTGGACGAATGCAAGACGAAACTGCACTGTTCAAAGCCCTGCGCCCTCGACACAGTTGCCACCATCGTCGGCGACCCCGATCCGCCCCTGCATGATCCAAAAAGAATGTTTGTCCGCCTGACGGTCCTGCTCTGGTGGTGCCATCGCCACTGCGTTACTGTCGCCGCTCTCTTGCCATTGGACCCAAGTTTTCTTGACGAGCTAATCAATATGCGGCACATGGTCATGGTCGAGTGGTGGGTGCAGGTGCACGAGGCTGCTAGCCATCGCATTGTCATTTCCACTGCTGACAAGTTCGATAAGCATTGCCGATGGACTATTGACACGCATGTTTGGCTATATGATGTGACGGTCACGCGCGGGATCCCGGTATTTGTCGAGTCCGAGCAGGGGATTGTCCCTTACACGCCGCCACCGCTGCCCTTTCAGTCTGATTTGATTTTGAATATACATTTTTTTTTTGAGGTTTGATTGGGTGCCCACTGGCCACTTTACGCGCAGCAGCATGCATGCATACCTAGAACCACTGAAGATCGTGGTCTCGGCTTCAACTACGTCCTACCACACGTCCACGCTCGTGACCTCGCAGGCGCCTGCAAAACACTGACATGACACTTGCGCGGATGACATTCGGCGATCAAAGCGCGGCTGCAGTAAAGGAGCTGTCGATTTTCGGACAGAAACTGGTTGGATCCCGCTTTGGTTCGTTTTTTTATTTCTTTATTTCTCTTTTCCGCCAGGCGCGCTCCAAATCAGAGTGCAACCGTCCTGCCGAGCTCAATACGAGTAAGACTCAGTGCAAATTTGTTGGCTTTCAAGGAGCATGTGTCCTGCTCATGACGCGGGCGGTTACCGCTGCTGCTTAGGCTGACTTACAGCTTGTTCAAAGGACCCTGCGGTACCCCAGTCACGGTCCAAGTCTCGCCCGTTGCCCGCTTGGATCCAGCTGGTTTCTCGGATAATCGTCGTTTTTAAGCATAAATGAAATTGATGAAAGGTATTTTGAGAGACCCATCTGACTTTTGAAGTGCCAGAAGCGCAAGAATAATCTATCCGCTCGTGCCGCTTCCTGCCGTTGCGGCACACACAAAACATGAATTTATGGCGCAAGCCACTATCTTGCGACCGAAAACAAGCACAGAACATTCAGAGGTCCCTCCTATTTTTTTCCACTCGAGGCAAGACGCACTGGCCGGTGGCGGCGCGATGGGGCTATATAGACCCCCGCGCGGTCCCTTCATCTCATGGCCTTTTTTTTTTTTTGCAAGTCTCACTCTTTCTTCGTATCGATTACCTGGAACTTGAACCGTGCTCCTTGGTCAGCACGATAGACGCACAAGCATAGACGACCTCATATAAAGTTTTAAAAAAATGCGCATCTCCATCCTTATCGCCGTCGTTGCATTCCTGGCCACGTCGACCGACGCCAAGCACAAGTGCCACAAAAAGAAGCCCGCGGCATCGTATGTTCCCCTGGCCATCCCGGCCGACCAGTACGTGATCCCGCCGGCGCACCCAGGGTCGACCGATTACCAGCTCAAGGCCGGCGCCAACGGCGAGTACATGGGCGGATCGCGCGGGTACAAGCAGGCGCCGCCCAAGGCCATGAACTCGGTGCCCGTGGTGCGCACCACGTACGAGCCGCGCACCAACGTCAAGGCCGCGTACTCGGCCGACTACGCTGCTAGCGAGAACGTGTTTGGGCGCCCGGCGCTCATGGTTGCCAACGCCGAATTCGGGACCAAGGTTTGTCCTCATTCCTTTTTTTCACATTTGTCATTGAGCGATTTTGGAGTTTAACTTGAAACACACTGGACAGGTCCCCACCATTAACCTCGCCAACTTTGTGCAAATCCGGGCCGTCGCATGCACCGCTGACCGCATCACGGCGGAATTTGACTCGGCCGACTCGGCGGGGAAGGCCGCGGCGGCGTGGGGCGCCACCAAGGACCTGGCGATGCTGATTCCGCGCGAGATCAAGTGCAACGGCAAAGACGAGGTGGCCGCGCGTACCGTCACGGCGGTGGCGCGCGGGTCGTCGCCGAGCCAGCTGGTGTTCACGGCCGCGGCCGCCGCGCACAACGACGTGATTGACACGTTCGACGTCAAGGTCAATCAGTACGACCTCCCCACGGCCAACGGCAACGGCACCACGACGCTGACGAAGCGGTCGTTCTTCAAGTGGGACAAGTCGGCGGCCAAGACGTTCGATCTCGGAGTCAACTTTGATGCGAGCACACGCCGCGCGCGCAAGGACCCGATCCCGCTGCTCAAGACCCCATGGGCTGCCGCCGACTGCGTCAACTGCTTTGTCGGGGGCGAGGCGACGCTGTCGCTCCGGGTCACGGGCACCATGCTGATTGTCAAGACGTACGAGGTGGCGCTCCAGGGCGACATTCAGGGCAACTTGGACATTTTGCTGACCGCGTTCCAGACTGCGCGCACCGACCTCATCAACGTCAACTTGTTTGTGCTGCCGCTCAACCCGTTCAGCATTCCGGGCATCATGACCGCGGGGCCCGAGCTCCGAATCAAGGCCGGTCTCTCGTACGACCTGGCCCAGGACCTGACGTTCACCACGGGCTTCCACCTCGACTTCCCGTTCTCGTGGTCGGTCAAGTCCGACAAGGGCCTGTTTGCCAAGCCCGTGAGCTCGGCGACCGGCGGGCCCAAGCTGACGCCGCACGCGCCCGAGCTGTCCAAGGATTTCCAGATCGGGATTGCCGCGCACTTGATCCCCGAGTTTGCCGTGGCCATCACCATCCTCAACATCCCCGCGTTCGACCTGGCGCTCAACTTAGACAATGCCGTCGGACTGCAGCTTTCGCGCGGCGAGTTTAGCCAGTGCCCAAACGGTGGGTTGAACCTGATGGTGTTCCACCAGCACGACCTCAACTTTATCGTCCACTCGGTCGCATTCAACAAGAACTTCCAGCTGTTTACCACCGGACGGCTGCCGCTGCCGTGCCCCGGGAACGCGTGCAACCGGTGCATTGGCCAAAAGAAGTCGACTACCAGTTTGATTGCTTCTTCTACGTCGGCGTCGACCACCAGCAGTACCGCCACCACCACGAGCGCGTCTACCAGCACTGCCACGAGCACTTCGACCAGCAGCACGCCGACCAGTACCGCCACGACCACCGCCACGAGCAGCACGTCGACCAGCACCGCCAAGTCGACCGCCACGGATCTCGCGCCGGCATCGACGACTACCTCATCTTCTACGACCTCCTCAAGCACCTCGACCACCACGTCGACCGCTACTTCGTACTCGTCGTCATCGTCGTCCCCGACCGCCTCCACCACCACCACCACCAAGCCGACCAGCACCACGTTGACCACGACCACTTCCTCGACGACTCTGCCCACCGCCACCGAGACTTCCGGCGCATACAAGAAGAAGGCGACCGCGTCGTCGTCGACCTCGACCACGTCGACCTCCACTGCCGCGCCGACCGAAACCAGCGTGTACGCCAAGAAGACGAAGAGCAACTAAACAACTTTATCTTCTTTTGCAACAAAGAATTCAATGCGATTTCAAAACTAAACATGATCAAAGGCGAGGGACGAGGAAATAAGAAAGTGGAAGGGTAACGGCGTGAGTGCCCACTGGCGCGAGCACACGGCGGCGATCGGCGCAGATCACCTCATGCGCGGCTGGCGTCCGCGACCTCGATGAAGGCGCCCTTCCGCCCGACCCACAGATCCCGCATCATTCGAGTCCTCGGCGGCTGCCAAAAACATCGTATATTTGAGACGCTAAATGACCCACAGCGGCGATCAAGGGCCGAGCTGATCTTCACCGTATTTGAAATTGCTCGGGCTGCGAGGAGACCAATCGAAGGCGTATATAACGAGTGTAATCGCGCCGGTAATTTTGCGTTTGGGAAAAGGGGGAGCCGATCACACTCCAAGTAAAGCGGTCTTCCCGTTCCCACATTATTGCAATGACGACCCGACAAAATTCACAGC
>MU625010.1:0-14220 GCA_025349905.2 Blastocladiella britannica
ATTGAAGGCGATTGTTGGTGACGAACGACAGAAAAAAAGTGAGCGACAGGGAGGGGCCGCTTTCATAGGCAGAGATGCGTCGATCAGGAGTCATCAAGGCGGTGTGATATAATGTCTTTTTCGTTCAAAACTTGAGTGTTCAGCATGACTGGCGAAAAGTCGAGGTGGAGAGTTGAGGCGAAAACTCGGTGTTCATGTTCATTTCAATTTGGCGCGAAACTCGCAATACTCCAAAAACAAAATCAAGGTCAAGGGAAAGCAAGCAACGGATCCTGAAGCAGCGAGCACGCGTCGCATTCCCAGTTGATCGAGCGCAACTGAGCCGCGCACGGCCGACACACCCATCCAGCGCCATCCTCGAGATCAGTGTCGTCGTCTCCAACCATGTCGCTCCACCTAGAATCCACGCGTCGAAGTGACCGGTGGCGAGCGGACGCGCACACGGCCGACGAGCGCACGTACAGCGTCCAGCCCATCGGCGGTCCTTGCCAGCACGAGCTGCAGCACGCAGCGGCAGGTCCGCATTGCCAGCACATGACGAGCGGATGGCACGCGCCGCACCTCTTGGTGGCATCACTAGACCGGCAATGCATGCAGCCGGCGTGACCAGCTACCGGGTGAGCGAATTGGACCCGGTGGTCGCTGCACCCGGAACACGCGCGCACGCTACCCTGGAGCGCACCCGAAGCCGGCGGTGCTGAGAGCACGGTTCCGCCCAAAACCGGAGGCGTCGGCAGCCATGGAAGCGCGAGAGAACGCGTCCCCGCTGCCCGGTGTACGAGCTGGACTTGGAGTCGACGGAGCGGGAATGCTGAGGCGTCCAAATTGAGCAGGAGATGGCGAATGGCCGCTGGCTTGCACGCTGAAAAGTGCGACAGGTCGAGCTGGAGGAGCGTGCACCCATTTCGCATCGTTTGCATCGTTGCGAGCAAGGATATGCACCGTACAAAGTGTCTCGAGAGGGTCGGCGCTCCACCACCATCGCGCGAGGGAATCACCTCGGCACGAAACGTCGTCGTGTGACTGCCAATGCACCGGGATAAAAAGACCCATGCCAGCGCTTCGCGGCTAACATCCTGGCGCAGGGGTTCGAATGATGGCGTCATTGCCGGGCGATGGCTGGTCGGAAAAGCATTTTCGTCGCCGTCAAATTGAGATTGAGACATATGGAACCACGGTTTGCTGGCAACATTCACCACCACCGCGACCGTTGCATGATGAGCGTTGATTGCATTCGTCTTCAATGGAGTGCATCCGGCGCGCAGTATGCCCATGGGTCGGCTCGCCAGTCTGTCGTACAAGGCGAGCTTCATGAGCGTAGGATGCGCAAGAGCAAGGGAATGGAAGGCGACGGCAGGGTCCGAGCTATCAATACGAGAGTACAGCGCAGACCAAAGTATGCGCGACAGTACATCGTCCGGCAGGCACAGGAAGTCCATTTTGCAGTTTGTGGCCGAGCACAAAGAGAGCCAAAAAAAATCATTCATTTTAAAAAATCACCATCACGATCTGAAAAAAAAAGGTGTTTAGCAACCGGTCGGGAGAGTTGACGAGTTCTTGTACTTTTGCGAGGCAGTGCCAGCGCCAACACCGAGCCCGCGCTTGGCGAATCCCTTCCAGATCGCGCACTTGTTCTTGCCGCCAGTGAGGTTGACGTCGGCCTGGATGATGGCGTCGCGCGCCTGCAGGAACGTCGGGCTGCACGGCTGCAGCTTCATGCCGTCGAGCATCAGCTGCAGGAACAGCTGGTTGCCCTTGCCGCCGGCCTTGTAGCCGTCCTTGACGGCACCAAAACCGTACGCATCAATCAGGTTCCAGTACACCTCAAACAGCGCCGTGGCCCACACCTCGCCGGCCATGTGCACCTCCTGGTACGAAGACTTGGCCAGGTAGTTGTACAGCGTCGGGTTGACGGTGGTTGAGGTCGAGTACGGGTAGGTACGGATCCCAGCCGGGTCGCCAATCACGTACGCGCCAGCGGGGCGCGACGTGGAGCGGGTGTCGGAGGTCTTGGCGTCAAGCACCAGGCCGAGCACGTCCGACCAGCCCTCGCCCATGCCGCCGGCCAGCGTGGTGGTCAGGCAGTTGGAGTTGGCGGGTCCACCCGTGAGCCGGTTGGAGACGCCGTGTCCGTACTCGTGGATTGGCACCAGCGTGTCGTAGGTACCGTCGCGGCCGGGCGTGGTCTCGGTGAACGTGTACATGCGCATCTTGCCGCGCTGGCCGTCCGGAGGCGTCGCAAAGTCGGCGTTGTCGGTCCCGGCACCGTCCTGCGCGTTGGCAATGATGGCGTCGCCCGCCGTCCCGCCCTTGGAGAAGTTGTTTTCCTGGAAGTTGCCCGACTTTTCGTCGAACCCGTACTTGTAGGTGATGTCGTGCACCTGGTTGACGACCAAGAACAGCTGCGCGGTCGACGCCCACGTGTACGTCGAGGGAGCCTTGGTCAGGTCCGGCTTGAAGGACGAAAAGTCGAGGGAGGCGCCGCCGCTGGGGCGCTTGTTGGTCTGCCACTGGTTGCCGGTCGACCCCGACAGGTTCTCTTGCGCGTAAGCGTTGTTGCCGCGGGTATCGGTGAACGTCTTGCCGCTGCCCTGGTCGTGCCAGCCCAGAGGCGACGACGTCGTGTCGGTCACGGTCGCGCCGTCCACGGCCACAATCCCGCCATCAGTCGGCGAGGTGCTGCCGACGGGAACACCCACGTACTTGGCGTCCGAGACCCAGTCGACAATCTTTTCCACGGCGCCAGTGTCGGCGTTGATGTGGCCGTTGTACCTTTTACATTTTTTTGTTTTGTTTGTTAGTGTTGTTCAGATTGGACTGAGACAAAGATGAAAAACGTACCAGCTGTGGTCGAGCTCAACCGAGTACTGGAAGGTCAGCGACAGCTTGTCACCGTTCTGAATGTACACCTGCTTGACGGGCACGTCCGAGAGGGCGGCGTCGGTCTTGATCGTGTACTGCTTGGGGGTACCCACCGACGCGGTCTGCACCTTGGCAACCACCTCGACCTTTTTGCCGGCCAGCGACAGGTTAACGGCCTTGGCGAGGGCCTCGAACCCGGACTGCGGAGTGACCTTGGAAGCGGCAAACGAAGCAGTGGCGATGGGCTTGGCACCACGGAAGAACGAGTCGCCGTACGACAGGATCTGACCGTTCTTGCCGACGTTGACGTTGATGTGGGCGTTGGCAACGTCGATTCCGCCAATCACCTGGCGCAGGTGCACCGCCGACGCGCCGTTGGACACGGGCACCACGTCGATCACGCGGAACTCGCCGGCGGGGATCTTGAGCGTGTCCGAGACGTACTTGGCGGCAATGTCTTCGGGCTTGGCGGTGGAGGCAGCAAGCGCCGAGACAGTGGAAGGCGCGGCGACCGTGTACTCGCTGTGGTTGATCGGAGGGACAACGCTGATGCGCTTGCCCGTCGGGCGGGCCACCGACGGCGTGTCCGGAGTCGGGACCGCAAGCGCGATCTGAGCGACCGCGGCCAGCGCAAAGAGGAGGGAGAACTTGGTGGTCATTGTGTTATGGGACTTCTAAGGTCTTTGGATCTAGTATGTACAGGGAGGACCCCGAGAGAGATTGGACTGTACAAGTTGGTGATGGATCTTGATGGAAATGTTTGACGCGAGCGAGGGCGACCCGGCCCCTTTTGTAGCATTTTCGCTTGGTGCTCGGGACTTGTAAAAAATTTCCCGTTTTTTCCCTTCCTTGCATCTCGGTGCTAAGCTCGGGTTGGCGCTCCGGTTGGCGCTTAGTGGCAGCTCCCGAGGGCTGGCGCGAAGAAGAAGTCACATACTGCGCAAAGTACACAAAAATGGTGCGATTTCGGATCAGGCGCCAGACTTAAACGTGGACGCAGCCGCTGGATTGGCCAGCGAACAGCGAAAATCATCAGGACACTTGAGCCGCGAACAAGCCAGGTGGCGTCACAGGTCTCTCTTGCCCAATGAGTGGGAACTCATCTTAACAATGATGAAGGACCTGCCCAACGAGCTCTGGATCGAAATAGGCCGGCACCTCGCGTCGACGAGCCGTGCGGACTTGACACTGCTGGCTGCCACGTCGCACCGGTTCTTTGCGCTCGTTTACTCGTCCCCGGCACTCTGGCTCTCGCTCTGGCAAACGCGACGCGCACCGCCTGATTTTGCCGCAGCTTCGGACCTGGCTTCTCCGCGTACTACCACGGCCATAACGCCAGGCCTCACGTCGCAGCTGTGGTGTCTCGATCTCGAATGGCTTGCGACCGCGCCCGCGCATTTACCGGTTCTGGTGCAGCGACTGGGCGCAGTGCGTGTCCGCCGCGCCGTGCGTGCGCTGTGGCTCCCGGCCGACATGGGCGAGAGCGACCTGGTAGCCGACGTGTTGACGCATTTTCCGAATCTGGCGGCCATTTCGTCTGCCTCGGCGACTCTAGCCACCGCCGTAGTATCCTCGGTGCGGCACCAACACGAGCGCGACACCACAGCCCATCAACAAACACCGCTGGAACCACCCTCGTCCCGTCCCAGCGGCGCCGCCCCGCAACCCCCGCAGTACCCGTTACCCAATCTCCAGCGCGTGTACCTGACCGACGACCCGACCATAACCCAGTACACGTTACTGACGACCACGTTGCCGCACCTGTCCCCACACCCACACCCGCTCTCGGTGACGCTGTGCCTGCACTGTCACACGCGGTTCCACCCGTACACGCGCGACCACGACGAGTTCGGATGTCCTGCCGCCGGGTGCCAGGCGTGTGTTCCCGAGTCGCTGTGCATTGCGTGCGGATTCGCGTTCTGTGGTAGGCACCGGGTGCTGGTCAGCGGGTTCTGTGCGCGGGCGGCGGCGGCAGGGGATACGGGGGCGGGAGTGTGCGCGTGGTGTGCGGAAAAGGTGGGCAAGTGCGAGACGTGTGGGGCGGTCGATTGTCCGCATTGCGACAGCTCTCCTGCTGATGCTGCTATTCCTGTTGCTGCTGTCGCTGCTGCAGACCAAGAGAATGGTGAGGACGATCAACTAGACGACGACAACGGGGACGACGATCAGGAACAAGAAATACAAGCACCTCCACCGCCACCAGCGCCAGAAGCCGCGCCTGTGCACACGTGCTCCAAGTGCGGAAGGAAAAGGTGCACGCGGTGCTCCCCACACTACACGTGCGTGAGCTGCGCCTCCGTGTACTGCCTGGACTGCGTCGAGGGCGCGACGTGCATCATGTGCCCCTCGGATGATCTGACGTGCAGCGCGTGCTTTGTCGACGTGCATCTCGGCGGTCGCCATGGCGATTCCTTTGCCGACGCCCCCAAGGTATGTGAACGGTGCGAGTTTCCCTTTTGCGGTCTCTGCCGCGGTGAACATGCGTGTGACAGTTTTCAGATCGGGCGGCGGTTGGCGGCGTCGGTGGACCGCGGGATGGAGCGGGTGCGGCGAACCAGGGATCGTGTTGGGCGGCTCTGAATGAACTTTCTCCTCTTTCCACATTTCAGAAATCCATATCTCATTTGAATATACCAATTATGGCCGCTCCGCAACCAAAGCGCAAGCTCATTCTCAAGGTCATTATCCTTGGCGACTCGGGGTCCGCTATATTATTTTCATAAATTTTAATCGTTGTGCTAATATATTTCATTCATTCAGGGTTGGGAAAACATCGCTCATGAACCAATACGTCAATAAGCGGTTCTCAAAGCAGTATAAGGCGACTCTCGGCGCCGATTTTTTGACCAAGGAGGTCACGATCGGGGATGCGGTTGTTACTCTTCAGGTATACCATTATAGCGTGGCATTTCATTTCGTGGTGACTGACTGACAAATAATAACGAAATCTTATAGATGTGGGATACCGGTACGGACTACCATATCTCATTTGGGATTCGCACCAGGATCCAATCGAGACGACTCACCACAAAAAAAAAACTCTATATAGCCGGCCAGGAACGGTTCCAATCGCTGGGCGTCGCATTCTACCGCGGGGCCGACTGCTGTGTGCTGACGTACGATGTTTCCAACTCCAAGTCGTTTGACTCGTTGTCGTCGTGGCACGACGAGTTCTTGCAACAGGGCTCCCCCGCGAACCCGGAGACGTTCCCGTTTGTGGTGTTGGGGAACAAGGTGGACGTGGAGGACAGCAAGCGTCAAGTGACGTCGCGGCGGGCGCTGGCATGGTGCGACGACAAGGGCAAGCTCCCGCATTTCGAAACGTCGGCTAAAGATGCCACCAATGTCGACGACGCGTTCCGGACCATTGCGGAACTGGCGCTCAAGAACGTGGCCGAGGACGTGCAGTACGATTTCCCGGCGCCGATCCGGCTCGACGCCAATGTCCGGCAGGGCGCCGATAGCGGATGCGCTTGCTGAATCGTTTTTTTTTTTTTCTGTTTTGAGTCATGAAATGAAGTCTCCCTCTTTTTTTTTGGTTGGTGTCCGTTGGATGGTATGGTTGCATTGTCCTCGGGCCTCCCTCCATTCAAAAAACAATCCTTCAATCAATCCGGAACTGGAAAGATACATCATCACATCACATGGCATACTTGGCGGTCCATTCGCGAGCGGTGCGGTCGTGCGCAGCGCGGTCCGCCTTGAACTGCCGCGCAATGTCGCCGACGAGCGGGTCATCTTTTACTTGGAGTGTCAGTATTCCGCTGTTGCATTCCGCATTACATAACATAAAACGTACTTGGGTTGGCATCGGTCAGCAAACTCGAAATCGACAGCAGCACCTTGGAAATGGTGAGTGCTGGCGACCAGTTGTCCTTGAGGATATCCTTTTTTTTGTATATTCAATGAAGAGTCAGTAAGATGCGCTCATTCCAATAAAAGAAGACAAAGGTACCAAGCAAATGCCGCCGTTGCTGTTAATGTTGCAGTGGTAAATCTTGGTCTTGAAGGTGATCTTCGGGGCACGGAACGGGTAGCTGGCGTCAAAGTGGCTGTGTAATGGGATACATGTGTCAGTTCTCTATATACTAATGCTAAGTCAAGAGAGTGTCGTCTGTGCTTACATATCCAGGAAAAAGACTCCGCCTAATACAATGAAATTGATGAGTGACAATGACAACAACTTAATATACTGAAATATGAGTACCCTCGTAAGGACTGCCCTCGGGGCCCATGATGGTGGCGGTCCACTGGAACATGTTGTCGCCAACGGGACTGGCCGAGCAGCCCGGCGGCGGGTTGGTGGTGATTTCGGCCAGTTCCTTTTGGATGCTGTTTTATTTGCCAGTAAAATATACGTAAAATATATTCATTTTTCACCCTGATGGATGAGTGGGGATGCGGTACCGCTTGGACGACGACATGATGGTTGGTTTTGGTTATTGGTTTTGGTGTTGAGATAATGCGAATTTTCGATGATGTGAGGGTCAAAGAGAAGTCAAATCGACAACACCAACACCAGCACCTCCGGCGCCAGCCTTGATGGCAGGTGGTGGAGAAAAGATCGACGCCATACACACGCGCGTACAGTCCAGCGACGTGTCCAGAAACGGTCCCGTCGCGAGCTCCGGCCACACCAGCACCTGCGCCAGATCCGCCGCATCGCGCCGCCGCACCGCGTCCCAGAACGCGTGACGTGCCGGCAGCTGTGCCATTTTACCCTCGAGATGTCCGCTGGCAGAAACATTGGCAGCGGCGGCAGTGGCAGCCATGGTCAACGTTGCGCTGAGCCAATCGCCGCCACCTCCAGCTGAGGACGATCCGGAGAGTGCGAGCCCGACTGCAGCGATGCTTTCAGTACCTCCGTTCCCGTTTTGGCGAGCAACGACCGTGGCAGAAACGAGCGCATCCACGTCCCAGTCCGCCAATGCCCGCGGCACCGCGCCGTTCCACGACGGCCGCGCCAGATCGGATGCCGCCAATCGCGCCGGTCCGGCGTGCCCGAGAAGTGCTGCCACCGCCGAGATCGGGTGCCAGGGGGAAACAGCTGCATAGTGCGCTGCCGTCCACCCCGTCGACGGCACTATGGTACGAAACCCACCTGCTGCTCCTGATTCCAAGAGCACGGATATGGTCCCTGCCGATCCGCGGAATGCGGCCAACATCAGTGGCGTCGGGAGCGCTGTGTTGGCTGATGAATGAGTGGATTGAAGTTGCTGTTGTTGTTTTTGCAGCTGCACGATAGCGGAGGTTGTGTGCTCGAGCCCATAGTAGGCGGCGACGTGGAGTGCCGATACGCCATACGCGGTGTGCGGAGCGGTCAGGTCGCGTGCAGGCTCATAGGCCAGTACTCGAGCGACCATGGCTGTTTCGTCGGTGTTTGGGTCGCATTCCTTGGCGCGACCGAGCTCGGCCATGTCCGTGATCAGTAGCTCCATTTTTGTTTGTTGTTAATGGCTTGTGAATTAGTCCATTTTTCCATTCCATCGCTAGCGCCGTGTGTGCGCTCGAGATTAAGAGCCCGTGTGCGTGTTTGGGGATTGAGACTCCTCATCGTCGTAAGGAGTCCAGTATTATATTTCCTCGGAAAATAATCCCGTTCTCGCCTCCCAAAAATAGTCACGTAAATCCATCATGTGCAGCATTATTTCCTCCTTCGATAACTTATTTTTCCTCTACAGTATCACGGGCCATGACTCTTGGCCGCTTGTGCCGCTCCTCTGCCGCTGCCGCTTGGCCGCGCGGCATGAATATCTTGACTAGTCCTGCATAAAACCGGGCCAATTCCGCCATCTAGCTCAATCCGCACGCAATTGCACAGCAATAACATCCAGCAAAAATGACCGCCGACCTTGAATCTGGCATCGAGAGAACAATGGGCTTGTGGGGTGGGACTTCCCTTATTGTCGGGTACTTTTTGACAATTGGATCTCACTCCTTCAGGCAAGATCCGCTCACCCCCTTTTTGAAAAAAAATTAAGATGCATCATCGGCACTGGCGTGTTTAGTAACGGCGGCAGCGTCCTGACGCTTGCCGGATCGCCCGGAATGGCCATGATCCTGTGGGTATTTGGTGGCGTGCTCGCGTACTTTGGCGGGTTCTCGTACACGGAATGGTCGGTAATGATCCCCGAGAACGGAGGCGATGCGCCGTACCTCGAATACGCGTACAAGTCTCCACGGCAGTTCTTTTCGTTCTTGTTTTGCTTTTGTCGGGTGCTCCTCGTGCACACGGGGTACTCGGCCGCCCTCTCGTACGTTTTCCTTTTCGACTGTTGCTACAACGGCATCCAAATACTGATATATGGTAATAGGACGGTGGTCGGTATCTACCTCATGTACGCCTTCCCGCTTTCCGAGGAGCTCAAGCCGCACACCGAGTGGATTACCAAAGGGATCGCCGTAGTGGCCATGACCCTGGTGTTCTTGCTGTGCGCCTTTTCCAACAAGGTGGCCACGCGGGCCACGTCGTACATGACCCTACTCAAGATCGCCATGGTGCTGTTTGTCGCCGGATCTGGCCTTTTGTTTGCATTTGGCGCGTTCCCATCGGTCTCCCGCCCCGTCAACCCCGGCGGCGTGTTTGCCGGCACCTCCACGAACCCGTCCGACTATGCGTCCGCGATCTTTAAAGTGGCGTTCGCGTACGAAGGGTGGTCGATGCTGTCGACGACGGTGGGCGAGCTGAAAGACCCGCTGCGCAACATTCCGCGCGCCATCGTCGGCGGGGTCTCGATCGTCACCGCCCTGTACGTGACGGCCAACCTGGCGTATTTCACGGTCTTGTCGGCGGCCGAAATCAAGGCCACAGACGCGGTCCTGGCCGCCGAGTTTGCGTCGCGGCTGTACGGCGATTTCTTTGGCCGAAAGGTCATGGCGCTGCTGATCCTGGTGTCGGCGTTCGGCGCGTGCCTGAGCATCACGTTCGGCGCGTCGCGCGTCGTCATGGAGGCCGGACGTCGGGGTTTTTTGCCGTTGGCCTTGGGCAAAGTGCATCCGCGGTTCGGCACCCCGTTCTACGCGCTCGCTTTCCACTACGTCCTGTCGCTGCTGTTGATTGTGGTTCCTCCCGGACAAGACACGTTCTTTTTCCTGGTCGATGCCACGGGCTGGCCGGTCTGGGTGCTGTACACCATCACGGTGGTCGGACTGCTGGTGGTCCGGTACCGCGAACCCAACAAGCAAGAGCGGATGTTCAAAGTATGGATCGTCTGTCCCGTGGTCGTCATTGCGACGGGAGTGTTCTTGTCGGTGCTCCCGTTCTTTAAAGGCGGATCCACGTTCTCGGCGGCGCTGGTCGGCGTCGGGTTGTTTGTGGCCGCGGTGCCCGCGTACTATGTGATCGTGTACCGGTCGTTTTCATTGTCATCAACATCGGCTCTCCCTACCAAGGCTGCGACCGAGAAACAAGTGTAGTCTACTCAACCAATTGCAATAAATTATTTGTACAATCCTTATGGAAACTGAGTCAACCACGCGTACTGAATGCGCGATACCGCTTTACCCTTGTCGATCATGATGTCCAGCGTCGTTGAAACCCGGACCCGGCGCGCCTCGGCACAGCACGCGATCCGATCGAGCACCGCAACCCGGTCCGTGTTTTCGATCGCCGCCATCACCGCTCTCTCAACCTTGTCCTGGTCCAGCCGACCAAGCTGCGCAAGCCACCAGTCGACCGCACCCAAGTCCGCACGCCTCGCAATCTCCGCTCCAATCTGTTTCATTGCGGCGCCCACGGCTGACTCGGTGTCGCCAAACCCCGGGTGCGCGTTCCACCATTGGCACGAAGCCAAGTGCTGCCGCGCATCGATCGTATATCGGAGCTTGTGTCCAAACGACGGCGGCGTTTGGCTTGGCGGCAATTCCTCCCGGCGCGCCCATAGCCACGCCAAGACCGACACGTGGCCCGAGTAGAAAGCGTGCAAGTGCACTTGGTTGGTCCATTCGATGCGGACCGTGGTGGAGCGGCGCGACCACACCCATTCAAGCACGGCCAGGCATAGGGTTTCGTCGGCGTGGACTAGGCGCCGGGGCGTCCATACCACTCGAATTGGGGGGTTGTTGTGAGCAGCCAGTTTCTCGGCCCACCATTCGAGCACATCGGCGCCGACAAACATAAAGTCGCCCGGGATCGCGCCGGACGCGAGTGCCAATGTCCAGTCGCACCGGAACAACGTGGGGGGATGCGTGGGAGTCGTCCCAGAGCCACTGGATGACTGCCACGGAGCCGTTGCGGAACGCCATGTCGACCGCGTGCCGGGTTCCGAAGGTATAGCGATCATGATGTTCTTCAGGAACAAAAGCGGGCATTTTGGCCCACCACCACACAATCAGAGCCATGTCGCCGGACGCGAGCGCAACGTCCGTGATATCCGCCACACGCTCAGGCGACAGCAAGTGGTGGTGGAGGTAGCGATGGTTGTAGTCGTCAACGGTCGTCCACCACCAGTCCAGCGCGCGAATCCGTCGGGCGGCGTCGGTGCACCTGATAAGTTCCAGCTCGGCCGCGACCACGACCAGCGGGTCGACTACGGAGGGATCGGAATCCATCAAGGTTGCCCGGGTCCATTCGACCGTCCCGATATGCCCACCCTTAAACGCCGCCCGCAAAACGTCCGCGGGATCGCTAATGAACAATTGGCGGTGGCCGCGAGCCACTGCAAGCACGCCGTATGCCCATTGGATGCGGCTCCCGGCCACAGGTGGTCCCATACCTCGGCGTCGCCGACCAAGTCCACCAAACCACCGCTCTCGTATGGCAGTGCTCCAGGACCGCCAAATCCCCAGCGCGGGCACCGGCGCGCGCGATCGCGTTCACGTGGTCCAGCACGTGCGCGATCGAGTAGAGCTGAAGCATTTTGGCGGGCGATCCGTGCTTGACTGCGTTGGCGGCGTCCACTACTCGGAACCCGCGCGACAAGACCGCTTGTGTCATGATGGGATCAAAAAGTCCTGATTGCTGGGGCAGGACATGCATTAGCGCAAGTGCATCGGTCAGGCTGCAGGTACGTGCTGCCGCCCAGGCCAGGACGGTGCTGGCAATGTGGCCGTGATCGAGAGGAGACATGATAGTATTCTATATTTCTTCATATCAGAGAGCGATGCCGTCCCTCCAAAAGAGCAAGCACGCACTGCGCGTGCGCATCCAACAAATAAAGAATAAACAAGGAAAAGAATCAACGAAGAAACAGGGGAGGGGAAGGGAAAAAGAAGAGTACATGGTCGGTCCGACAAAAAAGGAATAAAAGCTCACGTCGTTGACCCCAAGCTGACGGCCCCACCGACGCCAAACATGACGACTCCGAGCACAAATACCGCGCCCGCCATGGCGCGTGTAACGGGCGACACTGGCACTTTGCCCGCATAGTCGAGTCGAAAGTACATGGCCGCCGGGAACACGTACACGACCAGCGACCCTGCGAGCGATCCCGTCAGGGCCAAGATGCGGTCGAGCGACGGGACCAGCGCCGACAGCGCATACGAGAGCACCAGGATCAGCAGCGCTTTCGACGCGACCCATGTCTCGCGGACCGGTGGGGGCGAGAGCGCCAGTGGCGTGGGCGCCATGGCGGCCATGGCTTCGGCGACCGCGGATGGTGACAGCAACAACGGGGCGCGATCACTGGCGGCATGCATGGACGACATCAACCGGACGCCGCGGACCGAGGATGTGGTTGACGACATGACGGGAGACCCGGGGCGTGAGTTTGGGCGAGATCCAGGCCGTGAACCCGGGCGAGACCCAGGGGGTGTTGGTGCGGGCGACAGCGTCGGAGTCATGCTTCGTCTTGCCATGTTTGCCGCACCGCCCGTGGTAGTCGTCCGTGTGCGACCGGAACTCGGCGATGCCGCTGGCTTTTCATTGGCAAGGGCCGCAATCGACGTGGACGAAGCGTGCGCCATGACCGCCGCCGATATTGCCGCCGAACTCACCATCGCCGACGATGACTCGAACGAAGCAGCAGGTGCCGCCCCCTCTGGAAACGAGAGCAGCGGGTCCGTCTCGCCATCCGTCGCCGCCGCCATCCCGCGGTTTTCCCCCGCAAAGGCATCACCTTGATGACTCTTGGCCACCGACTGGCGTGCCACCCACCACCCGTTCACGTCCTCCATGATCTGGCCCATGCACTGGCGGCACGGGTACACGAGCACCGGGAACGACAGCACCATGACCACGAGCACGGCGGCGCGGGCAGCGATAAATACGGGCGTGGTGGGTTCCGACGATAAGATGTTGGGGCTGACGGCGGCGCCGTAGTGCAGGTACCCTGGCAGCGCGACCATCACGTACACGAGCGAAACAAATGCCGCGGAGGACATGAGTAAGCGCGCAAGCTGGTGGCGGCGGAACGCTTCAATCGCTGCCAGCGCCGCGGGAGTCAGTGCGGAACTTCCGAAGGCGCTTGGGTCCAGCACATGTGATGTGCCACCATTGAGCCGACCACTTTCGGCTTGATCGAATGTGGCCCCGTACGACGGGGGGTCCATGGGCGACGACGGAATATCGACGCGCTCATCGCGGGCCTCGACAATCACTCGCAGGCGCCGCGGAAGCCGCATTTCGGCCGCGATTTCAATCACGTTCGAGTGATTGACGTACGCCATGGCCAGCGTCGACAGCGCGCGCAGCCACTGTGCGGGTCCGTCAATCACGGGCGCAATTCCTGCCGGCGGAACCCACGGTCGACCGGGGTTCGAGATGGGCAGCACGTATGCGTCGTTGAGGTACGATGCCGGCACCGCGATGGCCACCACGGCGATGGCGGCCACCGACAGCGAGCTTGCAAATGCCAGGTGGCCCATGGACCGGGCCGTGGACAGCGGGTAGATGATGCCCACGGTGACAATAGCCAGGGCCAGCAGGTGTTGGGTTTCGGGTGAGAGCCACGGTTGCTGCGCCGATGGTGGGGGCACCGAGTTGGAGGGTGCCAAGGAAAGGTCCAGCAGCGTGGCCAAGTACTCTGCGATCACACTAAAGTACGCGGCCAGCGATCCAATCACCAGCAAGAAGAACGTGGACGTCACCACCACCGACCCGCGGCCCAGCGACCGCGATGCCAGGTGAGTGTAACCCGTGGCACCCGTAGCGGTCGCACTGACCACCAGCAGGTGCAAGGACACGGTGGCGGATGCACAGGCCGCCAGCAGAAGCGAGGAGCCCGCGAGCCATCCGACCGAGGCAAAGATGGCGGGCAATGAGAGAGTGCCGACGCCGATGGCCACGTTGGAGAGGTTGAGGAAACATGACAGGAACGACACGTTGGGTGCCGGTGGAGGTGGTAGCGTCGGAGGCGGTGGACTGTCGGGATCGTCGACTGGAGTGGTGGGCATCTTTGATAAAAAATTTTTTTTTTTTTT
>MU625011.1:2577-14218 GCA_025349905.2 Blastocladiella britannica
TTTTTTTTGAAGCGGTACATTAAATTGACACTCTTAAACAGGCGTATCTCGAGTTTTTCATCTCTCCAGCGGCACTGGAGGCACTGCTCGCACACTTGGCCAAGGTGGACAAGGATGGGATCATCACGTACCACGTCGTGACGCGCACCGGCGGAATTGAGGAGGTCCGCACCAACCATGAGGTGGACGCGGTCAACGCGGTGACGTGGGGCGTGTTCCCGGGAAAGGAGGTGGTGCAGCCGACCATTGTCGACCTAGCATCGTTCATGGCGTGGCGCGACGAGGCTTACCTGCTGTGGGACTCGTGGGCGGCAGTGTACGACGCGGGATCGGCGGAGCGCGCGCTCGTGCAAGGCGTTGCCGCGGACTGGTGCCTGATGACGCTGGTGGACAATGACTTTACTGCCCCCAAGGAGGCCTTATTTGATGTGTTGGCGGCAGCGGCTGCTGCTTTGTCAAAATGAATAGAGCGAGTTGTTTTCTTTTTCTCACACGCGTAATCAAGCAATGACACATTCAACCAATTCCGAGTCCATTTCGGACGCAATTGGAAAGCACCTGCAGCGCATTCAGCGCGAACGCAACAATGGTCGAGCGCTGGCGCATCACCAGGTCCTTCCACCACCTCCGCCGGCGGCGTTGGAGCTCTTGCAGCGATCGCGCATGGCAACCGACTTTGCTCGCACACTCCCACCCATCGACTTTGCCGCCTTTTACAGTGAGGCGCTGACATCGTCGCCACCGGGCCCCGGCACTGGCCGCGCTCTAGCGCCTTTTATTGCTCCTATTACCGCGACCGATACCACATCCGCTCCTCCAAGACGCAAAAATACCCGCAATTCATTGCCTAAACCATCGCGTCCTGCCAGCAAGGCTCATCGCGTTCCGAGTAGCGACCTCGATGAGGAGGGCAGTTCCTCTGCGGTGGACGAGGACGAAAATGTACGCGTCTCCATTCAGCGTTTACGTGCCAAACTGACAGCTGCATGCCTCCATTAGAATGCACCTGCTGCACCGATTCCGGCTCCGGCTCTGACCCCGACCCCGGCATGGGCACAGACTCCAGATCCGGCCCCACTCACTGGCCCGTTCTTTCGTCGTCGCCGACCTTTCCTCCGCCGCCCGCTGCCGCCACCGGCCATTCCCAAGGCAGCGGCGCTTTCGGTCTGGTCCTTTACCGGTGACGGGGCTGCTGCCGGCCGCTCTCCAACGCCTCCACCGCCGCCATCATCTCCACCACCGGACTCGCTCCCGCCACCAAGAAAGCGATCGCGAACTGACGGCAACTTGAATGGAATTGCGCCGGCGCCAACAGCAGCAGCGGCGGTTGTGGTGGTGCCATTGGTGGCACACCACCGCCCCTCTGCAATCGCAGTGGTAGCAAGCAGCAGCAGCCCCGGCGCGGCTCACATGATGGACCAGGATCCGGCCGCGATACCTTCGCCCGTGTCGCTTTTCAGTGTCGGGCGAGCGTCTCCCCATGGTGACGATCAAATAGTCGCACGTCTTCCTCTCTTGGTTCCACCACGAGCGACCGCCGAGACTCCCCCACCGTCGGAGGACCTTGTCGATCTCTTGCAGCGTCTTCAATCACCCGAGGCACCTTTATCGCCGTCACCACCATTCTTGTCCATGGCTTTGTCGAGTGCGCGCGACGAACAGCAGCAGTGGCCGCTCGTTGTCCTGCAGAGCTCGCCCGACCCGCCACCACCTGATTTTTTCGCTCCGAGCCCTCCGCCTTTTTCTCATCAGCAACAGCGACAACAACAACAATCGTCCCCACCACCTGCCCCTGCATTTTCGAGCCGACCGGTGCGACAGGCAAAACTGCAGGCGCGCAAAGAGACCAACCGGCAGCATATCGTATACGGCGACTTTGTCAAACTGCGCCCGTGGGAACGCGGCGTGCCAGCGCCGCGCGACGAAGATGTGCGAGCGCCGACTCAAACGCAGCAGTCGACGGCGACTGGGCAAGAATCCCAGTCTTCGCCCACGAGCTCACCGCGGAGCCCGCTGGGACCATGCGAGTGGCTCGGTCGGGTGTCTGAAATGGTGACTCCTCGTCGTGCGGCACCCCGCCCATCCTTTGACTCAGTTCGTCGCCAACTTCCGCCACCACCGCCACGGCTGCCGCCGGTAGCAGCAGCAGCGCCGCGCGTGATGCTTGAGTTTGGAAACCGCCAACGGCTCCAATCGGCTCGCCGTCAGGCAGCGTCACAGGCTCCTCGGGAGCGCGCCTCGGATCTCTTTGACCGCATGGTCATTTCCTCGTCCACGTTGCGCCATCGCGCCTCGCCGCAGACCACGCGGCGGGCGCGCGACGCCACTTCGAACGACGATGCACTACTCCCAGCTAGTGTCGCGACTTTGATGCGCCGCAGCCCCACGCAACCGGCGTTTGTGCGTGTTGCCGCTCGAACCTTGCGCAAGTCCCTATCGACCACCGTGGCCAATTCAGCGGCACCCGTGTCGCCACGGACTGCAAAGTCGAAAATATACGGCGAGATGGCTCGTAAGGTGACTGATATTGATGCCGACGCAACCCAAGCACTCTTCCAGGCCCGCCTTGAGCATGCGACGCTGTCCCCATCGAGAGCTTCGCGCGATGCCATGGTGCAAGTGGCAGCACGTTCTCTGGCGCGCCCCCGCAGCCCTCCTCGGATCCCGCGAGCTCCGAATCATCGTGGAGGCAGTGGTGGTCGGGGCAGCGTCGATCGCGGCCTTGCCTTTGTGGCGGCCATTGCTCAAAAGCAAAAACCATCGCCTGCTCCCAGCCGACCTCGCCGGTCCGTAGCGCACTCTGCACTTGCCACTCACCCCCACCGCCATAAGCGCAAATCCAAGAATCATATCCCGCGTCGCCGCCCCGAGCGGATATTTGACTCACAAACGTTGGAGCATCCGTCCCTGGATTCCGAAGCTGTAGTTGCCCGCTTGCCGCCCTCACAGCGTATGTGCCTCTTACTTTCTTGATGTTTTTTCTGAATGCTGAAAATAAAAATAAAAATAAAAATAAAATCAATAACAGATTTCACGGCCAGGGAGCTGATTCGGGAGCCTGAATTGGACGCATTCACACTGCCAACCATGACGCGACGGCCACGCACCTCAACGTGCCCGCATTCTGCTGATGCTGGTGCTTTCTCGGCTCCGACCGTGCGCCTGTGCGATGTCCAAGTCCGCGCAATGCTCCCTCCAACGAGTTGCAGCTTTTGTCTGGTGGCCCATCTGTCGGGGGATGCACTCGAGTTCCGTGGCGCGTCGATCGAGGTACAGACGGGAACCGTTGGAGCAGCTGCGGCGATGGGCGTTGTCGTGGCTGAACTTGTGAGCAGCACGTCTTCTCCGAACGCGACCATGCTCCTTGCCGCCACGAGTTTCCTGGATCAGCAGCACGCCGCTCTCCTCACTGCGGGCGACCAGTTGCAGCCGCTCCAAGCACTTCTGGAATCCGCACTTGACCAGCTGACGAGCACGCCTCCATCGACACTGGAATCGCTGTCGGCCGTGTCTTGGTTGATACTGTGGACCCGCTTGGTGGATGGCCCGCCCTTGGACCAGTCGCGGCAGCTCGCGCTCTTGAAAGCGATCATGGATCACGTCGGCGGGGATCCCCTTCGCACTGGGTACTTCGACGCATTTCAGGCTCTGTTTTTGGACCTGCTGGTTGCTCGTTCCACTACCGCTGTTCCCGCAGATCCAGAGACCGTGTTCTTGTCGCTCTTCCTAGACGCCAACCTCGGCACGCGCGAACAATGGCGCATATTGCTCCTGGCACACGCACTTGGAGATGCTTTACAACCGACCAAGACTTTTGAGTCGTGGGCCGCGGTCAAGGCAATACTGACCCGCGGCGCGACACCCAGCACCACCACCGCAGCTACAGCAGAGCGGGCATTCTCATTCATGAGCGTATTTGCCCTGGTCGCAAACTACAAGTGGGACCCTCTCGCGGCAGCAAGGCTCTTGCCCGAGTGGCGAGATCTCTTGGTGGCCCCCGGATCCCTGCCCGCAGGCATGTCGATTGCGGCCGTGTATCCCACCCTTGCCAAGTTGCAAAATCAACACCAGACGGAACGAAATAGCGACTCGGGGGCTCTGATGGCGCTGTCAACATTGGAGCAAATGCTGTGGCTCCTGGACCATGTGCCGAAATCCGACATCTCGATGCTGGTGCTTCGTCTGTTGCCCACGCGCCTGTCCGCGCTCAGCCCCGCGCTGCAACGCTCCTTGCTTGCGGTTGCGCTTCGGTCACCGTCGCTGCATTTACGCGACCTTCTGGCAAAGCTCGAACCGATTCCCACCACCAATTTTGTCACGTTGGTGCTGGCCGATCTTGTTGCCGCCTTGTCGCAAGATGCGGTGCGTCTCTCGCAGGCACTCGAGTACGCGTTCTCGCTGCTTGAGCGCGGGATTGAGCTCGATTCGACTCTACAGTTCATGATTCTCAGCACCATTGTGCTTCCAACCTCGCGGAATCAAGCAGCGCTGCTCGAACCGCTGGTGTTGAGCCGCCCTCGCCTCTTTGCATCGTGGCTCTCGCCCGCGTCGGCTCCACCACCTATGGTCGCGCTCGCGCTCGAGCTGCTGTTTCGGCTGCTTCTGCGCCATGTCTCCCTCGATCCGCCACCCGCGTCGCGAAATATCTGGGACCAGTCCAGCATCGATCGGTCCAGCAGTAGCAGCGGTGGTGGTGGCACATCCCAGGACGAATTTTCAATGGATGACGACCTGTTTTTCGCTGCCGTTGAAGTGGAAACTGGATTCATGCATAAGGTTCGTCCTTCTCTCTCTTTTCGTTATAGTTTTATCTTAATTTCTCATACCTCACTCCAGCTTGCAGACGATATGGGACCGCTCCTGGACATTGTCGAATCACTGGTGATGGAGCACCCGACGACTGTCAAACCCACTGACCTGCAAGTGGTGTCGCACGAGTGGCTCCCGCTCGTTCCACTCAGCAAATCCTTTGGAGCGCACCTGTTTCGCAACGCGATCGCCATCTCTGCCATGGCTATCAAGCTCTTTAGTGACGCCAAACACGATCGGTTTGACCTTGCTCTCAGCCGTACCGGTCATTTCCGGTGGCCCTCGCCGTCCGTGTCGTTGCCAATCCGTGCTGCGCGCGCCATGACACTCGCGATTCAATTGCTGCACGTGGGATGCCATGTACGGTCATTTCCTTTTTTTTAATCCTTGATCCTCAGATAGTAGCACATGCTCACAAAGGGTTTATATAGCTCAGCGACAAGAAGATCATGGAGCTCTTTGCGCTGTGTGCATTTTGCGAGGGGCCCGACGCGCTGGCCCTCAATCTCATTCGGCGCATTCTATTGGTGAGTGAGGGCAATACTCTGTTGAGTCCTTGCCTTGATCATTTGCATGCCATTTCGTTTCGGTCTCGCGCCAGTGCTGTTGAGGGTATGTATATGCTTTGCAGCGCCGGAAATAGAAATCACCAATATTGGCGCATGATAGACATTTTCGGGCTCGTAGTGCGATCCATCAAGGCCGATCGGGACCAGCTTCGCGCACGGGTGTTTCGTCTTCTTCCCTCCCTTCAAATCATGCACAATGTTGTCGAGCAAGTCACGGTCTGTTTGCTTCTTTATTTTCTCTTGGTGCGTACAACTGAAAAAAAAAAAAAAAAAATCACTAGTCAATCAAGGGTGCCTCCGTGCAGCCTCTCCACGAGCTGATCATGGCCATCTCGTTTGAAGCGACCATCGGCTCGATCGCCCTCCCGCCCGAATTCACAGTGTTTGCGACGCAATACCAGCACGCGCGGTCGCCCGTCGATTCGCTTTCGGGACTGCTGCGGTCCGTTCGCGCACACAGCACCAACATTCCCGTGTACACCCGTGATGGTGCGGCGTTCCCGGAACTCGCACACCTGTCGCTCGAGCTCCGGTTTGTCGTCGACAAGTTTGACGAGCACTTTGACCAGGCCAGTGCGGGATTGAGCGCGATGCTCGCGCGCTTGTGGGCACAGATGGCGAGGGACAGTAATGGTTCGCACCAGTCGTATGCCAATGAACGATCGGTTCACGGAGAGTGCATGGCAGGGCGGCAGACATGTGCTCGGCATGAACGGCTGCGCGCGTTTCTGGTGTGGCGGCACGTGGACCGGCGTGTGCGGTATGCGCACGATCCCACGGCCCTGGCCAAGGCGCTGGCGGTGATTGTCACCGTGTACGGGTCGCTCCAGGCCGCGTGGTGTCCGCGGGAACTGGCGCCGCTGTGGCCGCACATTGGACGCATCTTGCACATTGTTCAGGTATTTCGGTTTTTCTTGACTGCATGCCGCAGCATATACTGACCAATCTTATAATTCAGGCAAATACTCCCGGCGCCCGCCTCGTTGCCGGCGAGCTGGCAGCGATTGCGGCCGCGTCCACGCACATGCAACAAATTTCGTACCTCAGCGAGATCGACCGGCTGCCGGACCCGTATGCGCGGATCGTGTGGTCGGTTCCGCGAGTCTGCTTTGCGGCGTTGCTCCCTGCGATCGCGCGGATCACGGCATTCGTGTTTCCCACCACCTGTGGGTTGCAAGCGATGGCGGAAGCACTGTTGATGGTGCCGGGTTCTAAAACGCATGGTTCTTTATCCACTGTGACGGCGGTTACGGACGGGCCGGCGACAGGTGGGATGATGCTAGATCATGATGTACGTCCATTTCATTTTTCCAGAAACATTTGCTGACTTAAAATTGGACATATATACAGTCGACCGCCCGCTTCTTTACGCAAGCGATGCGACTGTGGGCTGCAGGTGCATTCACTGATCCGGTCGTGCGCGAGTACCTTCAGGTCACGGGACCGGCGTTTGAGCGGCACATCGAAGCGCAACGGCCGGTATTGGTTCCGATCTTTCAGCATGCGTACTTGGTGCCGAGCGGCATGGGCTGCATCCCCCTTGCCACCGACATGCAGCTCCTACTGCTCTGATGCGGTTGTACAGACTATTATATATTTCTCTCGAGTTATTCCATGGATTCCACTGTGAGCAACACGCGCACATATCTCCCTCCTTCCACCCCTTTTCCATTTCATGCTCGTTCGGAAATACACAAACAATTACAACCCCTCTCTCTCACTACATTCCCGACCGGTCGGCGCGACGCTCACGCAGGCGCAGGCTCGGACGCTCTCCGTCAATGGGCGTGGGCGGTGCCGTGATTGGCGTCTGTGGCCGGGATATGGCCTGGGAGAGCGCTTCGCTGAACGACACCCACACGGGCGAAAACAGTTTGGGACCGGCAGCCGAAAGAGGTCTTGCAGGTTGTGACGCGAGCGCCGAGAGTGGCTGATGGTGTTGTTGTTGCAGCTGTGGCCGCATGGTCGAGAGGTCAAGTGCAGAAGGACGGCGGCCACCGCCCCCGCTGCTGGTGCCATGCGTTGTGGTGGGTAGCTGGGACTCGGCAAGTGGCTCAGCGATGTCGATGGTTGCGGCAGCAGCAGCGCAGGCAGCTACAGCAGCGGCAGTGGCCGCAGACAGAGTGACGCAGCCAGCGCTCCCAATGTGGCGAGCCGACTTGGCCGAAAAGTGAATCACGGGAAATATGCCAAAGATGCGCGTGTGAAGGCGGACGCCCGGGACATGATGGATATGTTTCAGTCGAATGTACATCATGGCCTCTAGCCATTGAATGCCAGCGATGGAGGTCCCAATGTGCCAGAAACAGTGCAAGTACAGCTGCTCGATGTGGTGGCAAAAGATTTGATCCAGTTCCTGTAGGAATGCAATCACATTGAGATTTGTCCAAAGGATTTAAAGAAAAGAGCAGGCATACCCATGCCGTGAACGACGCCATCAAGGTCGCAAAGCCAACGACAAAGGCGCGCTTCAAGATCGGATCGCTCTTAGTAAATGTCAACGGAAGCACGAGGATCGGCGCCATGAGGGCTCCAAACAGAATGTGGAACGTCACCACCAGGCGGAAGTAAACGTGGGCGAACGCGTAAGCAAATCCGGCGATCCACATGGTCACTGGAAGCCAGGGGTAGCGGTTTTGCGGCCACTTTTCGATGGCAATGTAGCACATGATTTGGGCCATGAAGATCATGGGCAGCTCGTCCAGCAGCTGTTATATATATGTGTGAGTTAGCGAGAGAGCAAAGTCATTATTGATAAAATACCTGGGCCTCATAGAGAAGCGTGCCGTGAAAGCAAAGGCTTCCGAGGCCGACGAGTGAGAGAAAGAGCGGTGCGAGCTGGAAGCGGCGCTCAAGGCCAAGAACCCGTGCCCGCCGAAAGAGCATGATGCCCACGCCAATGGTGATGGCATTGGAGGTGGAATTGAAGAACTCGGCCACATAGTGAGATACAGCGTAGTTGGTCTCACACCACTTATGTAGTTCAGTGCCCGAGGGTGAGGAACTTTTAAGGACAATCAAAAACTAGTTTGCATATGCATACATCCACGGACGCCGTGACTGGGCCCCAGTACCCAGCGTAATCAGCGACTGTTTTATTTGCGTATTCAACGATTGGATCAGAACCAGTCATATTCATTTATATGATTGCTGAGATGAATCCGTGCCTGGGCCAAATCGTTTGATGGAATGCGCATGGGGTGGGCGCTCAGTTACTGCCATGGTGAACGATAATATTATAATTGTAAATATGATATATCGTAAAAGAAAGTGTGCCTTCCTGAAGTTCGTTTTGGGAAGGCGAGTTTGAAATTATTTTTTGATTTTTGGGAAACCCCAATATTCGTCAACAAAGAATACAAAAGGTACACAATAATTAATATTTCCCCTTGCTATTTTCTATCCCTGACAATATAACGGTTTTTTTTTCGTGTGTGCGTTCTTGTGGAATAAGTTTTAAGCCCCAGCTCCAGACGCTGGGCGACTTACCTTGGCACGAGCACTGCTGCCGGCAGACCCGCCAATGGCACGGATTGCAATCTCACTGGCACTCGCCTTGAGGGGAGGAGTGGCAGGCTTGCCCGCGCTCTTTTGCGATTCGCGGGATCCAGAGCGGGGAACAGCGCCACTGGCAGACGTAGCGGTACCGTACGCGTACTCCTTGCGTCGAATGCTACTAGCGCTTGCGGTGGCCGAGCGCGATCCGTGCTTGCTGTTGGCAGAGTGGACCGACGCAGCGCGGGCAAGCCCTCCAACCAGTGCCGAAGACGACGCGGCAGCCGACACAGATGCACTGCCACGGCGACTGGAAGTCTTTACCGGCACAACCGACGTCTCCTGCTCGGTCTCTTCGTCCTTGCTCGCAAGGTCGTGCATGGACGGCGGAAGCGGGCGTCCAGCAGCAATCACGGCGGTGATGGCCATTTCGCGCTCAATGTTGG
This sequence comes from Blastocladiella britannica, assembly GCA_025349905.2. Taxonomy (NCBI): domain Eukaryota; kingdom Fungi; phylum Blastocladiomycota; class Blastocladiomycetes; order Blastocladiales; family Blastocladiaceae; genus Blastocladiella; species Blastocladiella britannica. Next base: position 11,897 of record MU625011.1, read on the forward strand.
GCTTGTACTCGATCTTTTGCTCGATCGGGGCCTCGGAAACGCTAAACTCGGGCACACCGGGGTTGCTTACGTCTTGGTTTGGCGACGACGCTGACGACCCAGGCTCGTCCTCGGAAACAGCAGCAAGGTCCGGGTGCCCGAGCGACGCGCGCGACCCAGCCTTGCTCAAGTACCCGCGCTGCGCCACCTGCACGGGCCCCTCAGCGTTGGCAATCTCGTGGAACGAGCGCGACTTGGCGCGGAGCGGCGGCTCAGAGGCGCCGCCAGTACTGTGCACCGAGGACCGCGACGTAGTGTCAGCGAGCATCGCAAGCGACGCGGGCAGCGGGACCCCGTGGGGGTCGGCGTCTCCGTCCGTCTCTGACTCGACAATGGCCGTTGGGGGCCGCACAGCCATGTGTTGCATCGACATGGACTTTTTTGGACCGACCGATGACACGGGCGCCGGATCGTTGAGGGTCATGCGCGATGCCGGGAGCGGCACGCTGGTGGCGTCGATCGACCGCGCCGTCGGCAAGTGCGAGTGCGACGCCGCACGCTGTTGCTGCTGCACAATGGACCGGGATGCGACTGCGCCGTGGCTGCCGGCACCACCACTCCCACCGTCGTGCAACGACATGCGCGAGGCCGGGAGCGGGACTTGAGACGGGTGGGTCGCTTGTGGCAGGTGGTGAGCCGATCCGCGCGCGCCGGTGCCACCAATCTCGTTGAGGGTCATGCGCGACGCTGGCAACGGCACATAATGGGGATCCGCCGCCACCGTGTGCGCCACATGCGCGTTGGACGTGCTCCCCTTCAGGGGAACCCGGGTGGGCATGGCGTCCTCCTCATCGTCATGATGCGCCGCCTCAACTTCACCAGCGGCACCATCATGATGGTGACGCTCGTGCGGCTGGTGGCTCTCGCCCGCCAGTTCGTTCAGTGTCATGCGCGACGCCGGGAGGGGTAGAGTCGACGGATCCACGCCCTTGGACGCGCCGGCCGCGCGCGCAGAGTGGTGTCCGGGCCGCTCGTGGGGCTTTGAGTGTGCCTCGTGCGTCTCCGTGTTGGCGGCAGCTGCGGTAGCTGTACCGTGTGCGTACCCCCCAGAAGTGGCCGTCGTCGCCATTGCGTGCGTACTCGCGCCATGGGTAGCGGTTTCGGCGGTGCCATGGACATTATGAGCCGATCCTACGGTCGATTGCTGGTGCACGGCGCTCGACGATTTGTGCATATCATGTTCGGAGACTCCGTGAACGGCATGGGTCGAAAGCGCGTGCGTACTCTCTGGGCGCGATGCCAGAGTCGACTGCGGGTGTGCGTGCGAATGGCCCGACAAGGACGGTGGGGCGGCGGTTGCAGTAGTGGATGATGTTGCAGTTGTCGCTGCAGCCGTTGTTACTCCTGCTGCCCCGTGATGCTGCTGATCGTGTGGCGGTGGCACTTCAGCTGTTTTGGCGGGTGTGTGATCCGGATGGTTTGGTGCAGTTTGTTGCTGCTGCTGCTGCTGCTGCTGCTGGTGTGCTTTGCCTGGAGGCGGCGAGGAGAGGACAGGGACATTCTGCTTTTCGGCACCTGCCGTTGATGCGGGCGGGGCAGGAAGTGCCTGCTGGCCGTGCTTTCCAGCCATTTGCTTACTTGCGCCACAACCCTGATTTATATCGCACTGCCGTTAATGATCCTGGATCCATTTTGTCATTTTTCACTGCGTACCATGGTGTATATCTTTCGTGTAAGTTATTTAGGTATGGCGAAAAAGTGCACAAAATTAAATGAAAATAATCTCAAAGCCCGGATCCACTACTGTCGAGTGGAAATCGAGCGTGAAGAAATCCGAAAAAGCGTAAAAAGTTGCAGCTGGTAGTGTCGCGATCTGGCGCGTGCGTGCACAGCAGGAGGGAAGCGAATTGCTGGATTTAGTTGACGTTGAAATTAATATCAACCCGTATACTTTCTCGGGGTGAAGTATTCAATTTTTTTTTTTTTTTTTGGATCGAATGGAATAGCAAAAAGTTACATTTCAGAAGGGACGACAACCCAAACTCATCCCACACGGCTGAGTGGGCATTCGAAAGTTTCCAACTCACCTGCGATCTCGTCCGCTATGCGGGCACTACACCAATTGTGCGACTGGTGCAGCAGAGACTGGAAACCGTTTTTGGTTCTGGGAGTGTAAAAGTGGGAAAAAACAACAACTACGGCGATGCCGCCGCCTTGGCCGCCGCCGTCTCTGCCCTTGACCAGCGAGCTCCCTGCCGCCACGCCCTTCACACTCGGCCAGTAGCGCCTTCCACTGCCGATTGCAAAGGTTCTTGATCACGGCGAGCTCGGCAAGGATACCCT
>MU625012.1:0-14191 GCA_025349905.2 Blastocladiella britannica
GTGCAAAATCAAGGTGGTCCATGGGTCTTGGCCAACCAGTCAGAAAATCGTCTTCTCGGAGCCCATTGCAGCAATGCCAAGGCCGACGCGATCAAGATCGATATTTTTCAACAAGACGAATCGGTCAGGAAAGGAAAGAGTTCATCTTTTCGAGCTCAATTTCAAATGACCATTCCGGGGACACTGCTGTACGGACAAGATGAAGTGTTTGATGCGAGGCAAGTCTTGGCGTTCGAAAGAGAAAGCTTTTTTTTTTTCAGCCAGACAGCAGAATACAGTATATTTCGACATAATACTTGTTCTTGTACTTGATCTTGTCCCGACGGTCTTGGTGCTTCACTTGGAGTGGAGGAGATCCATGGCAGGAGGAGGAGAAGAGGTAGTAAAAAAACAACACTCTGGATCGCACCCTCCACCCGGCGATGCTCGAGGATGTGCAATTTGACTGCGGATCGGTTACAAACCACGCAGCAGCATGTCAACACCAGCACGCGCAGATCCTCTCCACCGCACTCTCTTTGCAGGAGTGCGACTGTGGAGCGGGCCGAGCCTATCTCATTTTTTTTTTTTCGTGTTGTTGTGGCCGCGCTGTTGCCAGGCGACCAGAGAAAAAAAGGAGAGGAGAATGGCCCTTGCCGCGTATTCCCCACTTATTTTTCAACACACTCTAGTTTTTCCCAATCACAAATCACATGAGCGGATCCACAGCGCGGATCTGCGCTAGACTGCATGAAAAAAATGTAGTTTTGTTGCTGTGATATGTAGAACCGGTTCTGGACGACCCCTCGGCAGCGAAACGAGACAGAAGCAACTGTGGAAGAAGGGTGCGGTATTGGACGATCGCGTGAAGTGGCTCCAGTTGGTTGCCCCACTTGGCGTCCGGAAGCGGTTCTACACTGCGGTGGATGCGCGCTTGCATACAGTCCAGACCTAGCAAAATTTCGCTATACTTTTTTTTTCCTTGTCCTGGGTATCTATACCTTGTCAGCAGCAACCGCTTTCCTCGCATTCCACGCGTCGAGAGCCACCTCGGCCAACTGCTGTGCCGACTCGGGTCCCAGTTCGTTGACCATGCTTTTGAACATGCCCGTCCCACGAATAAACGCGCCCGTGTCGGCGCGCACCGTGTCGTTGGGCTTGTCGCCCATTGTTAGAAGCTCGTGCGGGTGGCCCGCCTCGGCGATCCGCCCGGCCTCGATCACCAGCACCCGGTCGTAGTCGGCAATGGTACCCAGCCGGTGCGCGACCGTGATCACCAGCGTGTCGCGGGGAACTTCGGTCTTGAGCGCGCGCTGGATCACCGCGTCGGACCGGACGTCGATGTTGGCGGTCGCTTCGTCGCAGACCAGGACTTTGGCGTTGCGCAGGAGCGCTCGAGCCAGGCTCAACAACCTGTCATTTGGTCAGCCAGTGTATATGCGATCTGGTAAAGTGAGAAAACGTACTGCCGCTGCCCAGAACTAAAGTTGGCTCCACCGTAGTCGACACGGCCATCGAGCTTGCCGTCCATGCCCTCAATCACCGACTTGAGCTCGACACGCTCGAGCGCTTGCCACAAACTCGAGTCTTGGTACTCGCCAAGCGGGTCCAGATTGAACCGCACCGTTCCACGAAACAGGACCGGCAGCTGGGGAATAATGGCCAGGTTTCGGCGCAGGTGCGAGAGCTTGAGCTTGGATGTCGGATATTGGTCCAGGTATAGCTCGCCCGAGAACGGGTGCAGACGAAAGATGGCCGAAATGAAGGTGGACTTGCCGGCTCCAGTGCGTCTGTGTATATTTAAAAGAAGTGAAAACCACGATGGCAAGAGCGAAATGGAGAAAATGGCAGTACCCAACGACAGCAACGCGCTCGCCCGACTTGAGCGAAATGTTCCAGTCTGCCAGCGCCAGCGGCCCACCCTTGGTATAGCTCATGCACAGGTTCTTGGCCTCCATTAAGCTGGTCTTGGGCCAGTCGGCCAGTGGTGGTTCCACCGAGTTATTGGCAGCCGCTTCAGACACAAAGTCAATCTCAGCCTCGGACGGCGCATCGCAGTACGCGTACATGCGCTCGACGCTCACAAACGTCATTTCAATATCGACCAAGCTGCGCAACATTACCTGCATCATCCGCGACAGCGACATGGTATACGAAAGTGCGAGGCCCGCGCTCACGGGCGACAACGTTCCGTACCGGGCAATCAGCGTTGCCACCAACGCCGACAGTCCAATAAACACAGACAAGTACAGCTCGGACCGTAACGCAAACCACCGCGAGCACGTTTGCATGTGCCACAGGACCCGAAAATTGCGGTCAATGGTGGCCTGGAACCGCGTGGTGAAGGTCGCCTGCGCCTTGTGTGCGCGAATTGCTGGCATCTTGTCCGCCGACTCTGCCAGCTCGGTCATGATCGGAGCGCGGGTCGCGGACTCGAGTTGCCGGAGCCGACGCTGCGTGTCAATGAACCGGTTGCGTAACGAGATGAAGCCTGCGGCTAGGATTGGGAGCATGAACGCCATGGCGGGGAGCATGAGCACCACGGTGGCAAAAATGCCGGCGGTGTCGAACACAAGCAGGCCTAGGTCAAATAGCATTTCAAACAATTTCTCGTCCACTTCGTCCTGGTCCTTGGAGACCACGTTGATCATGCGGCCTGTTTTCCATTTACATTTTCAGCGCTCGTACACGTACGGACGTAAAAAGAGTATGTACCACTCGACTGCGTCATGAGCCACGCCATGGACGCATTCAAAATGCTGTCAATCAAGTTCTCGCCGAGCACTTTGCTCGAGTGCAGCATGACTTCAAAGAACACCATGGCCCGTGAATAGGCCACGCAGATGGCCGCCAGCGTTAAGCCAACCACCATGTTGAAATGGTGCGTGTCCGCGAGCTGCTCGGCGGCCGGTTTATTGGCCCAGGTGGCCAGCGCCCATTCAGAGAGCGAGGCAATCACCTGGCCCAGGAACAGGAGCGTCGTGCAGGTGACCACGGCGGCGGTCGGGGTCGGGTCAATCAAGAAACGGCGGACCGTGGACCACTGGAGGTTGCCGGATTGCGACGTCTTCATCGTGGGAGGTGGCTTTTTGACCAGATCGGCACCCTTCTTCTTCTCGTTCTCACTTACGTTGTCGTCTTGGATAGGTGAAAAGACCGTCACGGACCCGCCTGCCGCCAGATTCCCAAGCGACGCACGGCTGCGCAGCTCGGACATGGACGCCACCGACGACTTGAGCACGAGCGGTCCGACCGGGGGAACGCCGACGCGGCCTATGGCGCCGTATTTCTCGGGTGCGAGCGCAGTCACCGCCGCCTTGTTCTTGGTCTCCCACTGTTTCAAGTACCCGATCCAGGCGCTGTCGTGGCGCACACCAGTCACCGACTTGCCACCGACGAAATCCTGCCACGGCGCAGCGCTCGATACCGATCCGTACTCGACAACCGCCATGGCGTCGCACCGGTGCGCGTGCGTAAGGTTGTGGGTAATGAGAATGCGCGTCACGCCCATGAGCCCGCAGATCATGGAAAATAGACGCTGCCCGACCCGAGGGTCCACGGCGTTCAACGGGTTATCCAGTACGAGCACGGGCGCTCGGGAATAAACGGCGCGCGCCAGAGCTAGCCGCGCGCGCTGCCCGCCGGAAAGCATGTTCCCGCGTTCGCCCACCTGCGTGTCGAGTCCGTCGGGCCAAGTTCCGAGATCGGACTCGAGCTCGCACATGGAAATGACTTGCGCCAGCCAAATCGGGTCCATGGGTTGCCCAAACAAGATGTTTTCGAGCACGGACCCACAAATCACAGCTGGGTTCTGCGAAACGTGGCCAACCAGGGTATGAGCGAGCGGGGCAGAGCTGCTGTGGCCAGACACAGCTGATGGGGTGAATCGCGAGCTGGCGGGCGCAAGCGGCATTTCGCCCAATAGTGCCGCCACCAGGGACGACTTGCCGCTGCCGACGGGACCCGTGATGGCCGTCAGTGAACCGGCAGTAATGTGCAAGTGCGGGACGCTCAGCTCGAACTTTGAGTCGGGAGCCGCGCGCGACAACTCGAGGTCGCTAATAGCCATGTTCTTTTTCATGAGCGCGCGGTCGGCGGCGCCGTACGTGAATTCGGCCGGCCACCAATACACCGCGTTGCGCACCGTGATTGGGACCGGTTTCATGGGCTGTTGCCCTTCTTTTACACATGGTGATGTTTCCAGCTCGGTTTGTCGCAAGTACACTGTGATCCGCTCGAGGGCGACATTGAGCTTGGTCACGGACTTAATGGCGGAGGGGAGTTGCTCGCCAACCGAGTTGCCGAGACCGTTCCAGATGCCAATGCAGACAAAGAACTTTTCTGCCGTGACCGTGTATCCCATGTAAAAGCAGGTCCCGAAAGTGAAGAGCCCAACGGTAATGGTAAACACGAAGCAGGGAGCTTCCACGAGTGCGTCGACGAACAGTTGTCTTTTTTTTTTTTTTTTGGCAGTGTTAGTGTTGTTGATCCAGCTAATCGATGGGCAGAATGAAAAAAAATGGGGCATACTTGCGCAGGGCGTGAAGCTCTCGTTTTCGAATGTGATTGATCCGAGCGACAAATAATGGCTGCCAGAGATTCCTATTTCAGGTGTATCTTATTTGAGCTCCAAGTCCTCCCAAGATCCGAAAAAAGATATAAAGTGTACACTTTGATCACGGTGATACCGTGAATAATATCAGTGACGAGCTTGATCCGACTGTCGCGCCAAGTGACCCCCGCCCGGCGAAAGTAGTCGTACATGACGGAAGCATAATAGTTCTGGACCGCCAGAATCGCAACCGCAAACAGAACAAGCAATCCCGGCCACCCAATCTCGTAGTACAGGATCCAGGATGCAATGCCCACGTGAAGTGGGGCCGACCACAAGTAGTGACCATAGTTGCAAAAGTGTTCCAGTGGCGCAAGTTCGGTGGCAACAATTGCCATGATCACGTTGCTACCAACCGTGTAAGTTGCCAGCTTTGTTGCCTTGTCGAACGCCAGCGCCGAAACGGACGCCCGGACGCAATAAAAGGTTTGCTGAAGCTGGTACCGCGAGTGGTGCCACAGCTGCGAGCGAGCTATGGTCGAGACCATGAACCAGAAGGCGGTCACGGCGCCGTGGCGGACATGCGGGTCGTGGATCAGCGCGGACACGCTGCTGGGCAACGCGTGCGAGCTCGACTCGACGCTCTTGACTTGATCGACGATATACCCCTGCGTATAAAATGGCTCACGTCAAACAGTTCCTAGAAGCTTTAAGAGAAATTGACAAGGTACAAGCAACAGAGCCTGCACGATCGTCACAAGCAAATGAGCAAGGCTCATGAACCCGGTGAGGACGATTTGGTGCCTGTGCAGACGAAACAGGACCCGGCTGAGACAAGGCTGTGAGGTCGGATCGCGACAACTGGCAGGCTCGGCGTCCCACGCTGCCTTGAGTTTGGCTCCGAGGTGTTTTGCAGAGTACTGAAAGGGGAGCGGCGAGAGATCCGATTCTTCAAAGGCCGATCGCTTGGCGATCAGTGGGGTGATCCATTCCAATAACAGCATGGACCAAACAAAAATCCACAGAAAAAATGTTGAAGAAAATTGCTTCGTCGACAGATGGAGTGAAGGGAAGAAAAAAAAGAAAGTATCGTGGGAACCTTCAAGTGCGGGCAAAAACGATCGTTTCACTTCCATAATATTAGCGATGTGAAAAAAGAAAATGTTTTGCTCCAAAACTAAGGCAGGGTTCATAAAAAGGAAGGGCCGAGCCAACTCTCAGGAGCGTTCATGGGCACAGTCTAGCGCCGGACTACCAAGACGGCAGCCGACTAAAAGGGCGACCGGCCCGTCAACTCTTCCATTACTGTAACAGACAAGCGCGCATTTAACAAAAAAATGGCGGTGGTTGAATCTAATTTTTTCTTTGTTGGAAAAGACCAAAAAAGAAAGGGAAAAAAGACGAAACCACCGCAGCGAAACAATGTCCTGACTTAGCGATGGATTTGATAAAAGAAATCCAGCAAAAGAGAGATTGACAAGCGCGGCAATGGGCGTATTTGTACTAGTGGCAATGGAAGTTGCGCGTCAATAGCAACGGATCACGGGATCATGAGATTTCGGTGGCATAGTCTAGAAAATTAAATGAAGGGTACGAGGACTTGACAGTGCGGGTCTGACGGTAACCCGCTCGAGAGACTGCCAAGACGCTCATCCCGCAGTGGGAGTCTTAGGTTTTGGCAAGTTTGAGAACAGCAGAAAAAAATTCTGGAAATTTTCATCACTCGACTCCTGACCTCCTCTCTCAGCAGAGCTCCCAGACTTATTGCCGGTCGGTCCTCGAAATCCAAACCCACGTCAAAGATTCCCTTCCCAATCACAACCAAAATATAATACCCGCCGTACGACCGTACGATACGACCACCGACACATCGCCTCATTGATTCCAAGACTTTCCTGCCGGCAATTTTCGACGGAATCCGCACAAACCGCCAGCAGCAGCACGCTAACAAATGTCGTCGGCCCACCACCTCGCTGCTCCCGACGGCGGACTGCCCGCCCTTGACGGTTCGGCAACCCTGACGAACGGAGGAGGGACTCCGGGTCTCACGCCTGCCGGTGACGCCGCCGTACCCGCCCCACCCGGGTCGGACCTGCTGGCACTCGAGCCCAGCCCTCCGTACGCCTCGACCGACCGTCCGCACGCCACTGCACCGGCCGTGGCGATTGCCACCGAATCGAATCGCCCCCCGCCTCTGGAGGATGGTTCACAGCAGCCAAAGCGCAAAAAGAAGAAATGGCCGGCGCGCCTCAAATCATCGGCCAAAAAATTCTCGTTCCAGCGGTTCTTGAAGCGGTTTGCGCCGACCGAGCAGGGTACCACGGTGGTGCGCCGGCAGTCGGGCGCAAAGGACCCCTTTGACGAGCTGATTGACGAGGACGGGCACGCCCACCACCACCAGGAGCCACTGTCCCCGGCGACGCTCAAGCGCCGCCAGTCGGCCCTGCACCCGAAGGACAACCGCCGCGTGTACATCAACGCCCCACCGCACCCGGACTCGGTCGACGCGCGCACCGTCTTTCCGACCAACGAGATCCGCACCACAAAGTACACTCTGCTGTCGTTCTTTCCTCGAAACTTGTGGGAGCAGTTCCGGTTCGTTCTAAAATAATTTCGTTTTTTTTTTTTTTGGTGCCTCATCGCGAGTTTTAAACAGCCGTATCGCCAACACGTACTTTTTGCTCATGGTGGTGCTCCAGTTCATCCCGGTCCTGGAGATTGCCGATCCATCGTTCGCCGCGCTGCCCATCATTGTCATTGTCGCTGCCACGGCCATGAAGGGTATGCTCCATTTTAAATATTCATGGTGAAGTTCCTCATTAAAATGAAATTGTTAAAGACGGACTGGAGGATTTTCGCCGTCGCGTGCAGGACAAGCGGCTCAACGAAGAGCTCACGGTGACGCTCGCCAACTGGTCCAACATGAACCGGCCGCTGCTGTCGTGGCGCGACCGCCTGCACAAACTGATGCCGCCGATGCTGCGTCCGCTCGCCCGCAAAGCCGTGGGCAGGTCGCCCGTGGCGTCGTCGTCGGCCGACATTCTCTCGAACGACATGCCGCCGCTGGGGCCCGTACCCCCGCCGCCAGAAAAGTACGCCACCGCGCCGCCCGTCTGGCAGACCACCAAGTGGAAGGACGTGCACGTGGGCGACCTGGTGCTGCTCCGCAACAACGACAACATTCCGGCCGATATCGTGATACTGTCCACGTCCGAGCTCGATAACATGTGCTACGTGGAGACCAAGTCGCTGGACGGCGAAACCAACCTCAAGATCCGCCGTGGACCCGCCGAAACCGCGTGGGTGCGGTCGCCCGAGGACGCGGCCAGTATCGTGGGCGTGATCCAGTGCGACCCGCCATCGGCCGCGCTGTACAAGTTCCAGGGCACGCTGGTGGTCCGCCCGCCGCCGCGCCGCCGCGCTGCCCGCAAGTACGGCCCGATCACGGACCCGACGGTCGAAAACTTGGTGGCTCCCGTGCTCCCTGCCAGCCCGGCGACTGCGCCCTCGCCCGCTTCCCTGGGCGCCGCTGCCGTCACCGCCGACATTGTTGCTGCTGCTGCTGCCGTTCCTGAACAAAACGACATTGATGTCCTCAGCGACGACAATGGTGACGACGATGACGACGATGTCAGCGAGTACGGCGACATCAACGACGAAGACGAGTTTTTACGTGTGCCCCTGACCATGACGTCGGTGCTGCTGCGCGGCTGCGTGGTGCGCAACTCGGAGTGGGTGATTGGCATGGTGCTGTTCACAGGCCCCGAGTCCAAGATCCAGCTCAACTCGGGCGAAACTCCGTCCAAGCGTACGCGTATCGAGAAGCAAATGAACCCGCAGGTCATGCTCAACGTGCTCATCTTGCTGGCCATGTGCCTGGTGTGCGCCATCACGCACGTGCTGTACTCCTCGGCATTCAATTTTGAGGCAGCGCCATTCTCGCTCGAGGAGTCGACCAGTGGATTGTTGACGGGCATCATTACGTTCTTGTACGTTTATTTTTCACCCTGTAAAAGTCGGTTGACCAGAACTCACTAAAATATAATGGACAACAGTACCTGCGTCATTATCTTCCAAAACCTGGTCCCGATTTCCCTGTACGTGACAGTGGAAATCGTCAAGACGCTGCAGGCGTACTTTATCCACGTGGACGAGACCATGTACGACGAGGAGCTGGACCGGTCGTGCTCGGTGCGGTCGTGGAACTTGTCGGACGACCTGGGCCAGATCGAGTACGTGTTCTCGGACAAGACCGGCACGCTGACGCGCAACATCATGGAGCTGCGCAAGACGTCGATCGCGGGCCTCGTCTATGGCGACGCGTTCGTGAAAGCCGACCCGATCATCCAAGCCAACATGCTCGAAGAGTTCCAGCGGCGCGTCCAGGCCATTGACACGTCCCCGACCCGCACCATCACCGAAAAGCCCACCACGTTCGTCGACCTGGACATGGTCCCGCACCTGACGGACCCGAACTCGAAGGCGCGCGAGTTTTTCCTGCTGCTGGCGCTCTGCCACACAGTGTTGCCCGAGAAGGTGACGGACGGCGACCGCAACGAGACCACCATCACGTACAAGGCGCAGTCGCCCGATGAGGAGGCGCTGGTGACGGCCGCGCAGTCGCTGGGCATCACGTTCCTCAACCGGTCGCAGTCCAACATGGTGGTGTCGGTGCTGGGCGAAATTAAAGTGTATGATGTGCTCGAGATCCTCGAGTTCACGTCGCACCGCAAGCGCATGACGGTGATTGTGCGCGACCCAGACCGCGGCGTGCTGGTTCTCACCAAGGGCGCCGACTCGGTCATCTTTGAGCGCATGGCGCCCGGCCAGAACGAGCTGCGTCGCGTGACCTTGGACCACTTGCAGTGGTTCGCCAACGACGGCCTGCGTACTCTGTGCGTTGCCCACCGCCAGGTCAGCGAGGACGAATACGCGGCGTGGCAGTCGGCGTACCAGAAGGCATCGGTGTTGCCCGTGGGCCGCGAGGACGCCATGGATCTGGTCGCGGAGGAACTCGAGCAGAACTTGGTGCTCTTGGGCGCTACCGCTATCGAGGACAAGCTGCAGGACCAGGTGCCCGAGACAATCGAGAAGCTCATGTCGGCTGGCATCAAGGTGTGGGTCCTGACCGGCGACAAGGTGGAGACGGCGATTCAGATTGGCTTGTTCGTATTTGCACCTTTACCATTACTGCTGTTGCGATTTACTAATGGATAATGATATCACAGCTCATGCAACCTGCTGGAGCGCGACATGACCATGATCGTGATCCAGGGCGACGACTACGTCTCCACGCGGCGCCAACTGCAACAGTCGCTTGCCACGCTGCTGGAAGAGGACGAGGCCAACGAGGATGCTGCAGCCGCGACCGGCGACGGCACTTCCTCGTCCACCAAGGACGCGCTTCTTGCACGCGAAAGCGCCGCCACCGCTACCAACCCGTCGTCCAACCGGTCCGTGCACACGCTCGGGTCCGAGGCCGACTCGTCGCTGACGCAAGGCCGCACGCGCTACGCGCTGGTGATTGACGGCAGCTCGCTCAAGTACGCGCTAGAAAAGGAGAACCGGCTTCTGTTCCTCGAGGTCGGGTGCCGGTGCGTGTCGGTCATGTGCTGCCGCGTGTCGCCGCTGCAAAAGGCACAGGTGGTGGCGTTGGTGCGCAAAGAACTCGATTGCTTGGCGCTGTCGATTGGCGACGGCGCCAACGACGTGTCGATGATTCAGGAGGCGAATATCGGGATTGGGATTGCAGGGAAAGAGGGCATGCAGGCTGCCATGAGCTCGGATTATGCCATTGGTATGTTTTCTTTTCTTTTTTTTTTTTTTTTGGTGGTGCATGGATTCATGACCGATTTGCTCACTGACGTGATAAAATAGGCCAATTCAAGTTCCTGCAGCAGCTTCTGCTCGTGCACGGCCGCTGGTCGTACCGCCGAATCGCCACCATGAACTTGACCTTTTTCTGTACGCTACCATATCATTTGCCAAACAAACAACAGCATTCTAATTAAAAAAAATGAACAACAGACAAGAACATCATCTGGACATTTGTGCTCTTCTGGTACCAGTTCTACTGCGGCTTCTCAGGCAGCATCAACTACGAGTACAGTTATGTCAACTACTACAACTTGTTCTTTACGGTGCTCCCGACGATGCTTCTGGGTGTCCTGGATCAAGACGTGACCGCAAACCGAGCGCTGGCGTTCCCGAAGCTGTACGGCGCCGGGCTCAAACAGTCGTACTACAACTCGGCCAAGTTCTGGGTCCACATTCTCGACGCGCTGTACCAGTCGCTGATGTGCTACTTTGTCGGGTACATGATTTACTCGGACGCGGTGGTCAGCCAGGTCGGGTGGGGCGGCGCCGATAACTACGAGGTGGGCACCGCCATGGCCACGTTCGCCATCACCACCGCCAACGTGTACATTGCCATGTACATTCGGTCGTGGTCGTGGGCCATGCTGGTCGGCATTCCCGCCAACACGCTGCTGTTCCCGCTGTACGTGTGGGGGTACTCGATCTACTCGTCCGACTCGCCCATCGCCGGGCTTGACTCGGTATTGCTGGCGTCCGCTCACTACTGGGTGGCCATTCCACTGGCGGTGATCCTGTGCGTGCTGCCGCGGTTCATGATCGAGTACTATCGCGTCAACTACTACCCGGGCGACGTGGACTTGGTGAGGCAGTTGCCGATCGGCGAGGTCGCTGGGGATTTGCCGCCAGGGACCGTCATGGAGCACCCATCCGCGCCCGTCAGCTGGCTGCAGCGGCTGTGGCACCCGCACCACGCGCACCACGTGTACCCGCACGCGCCATCGCCAGGTCAACCACTGACGGCTGCGGAAGGTGGGGCGGCGGCCGCACCATCGGACGGCTCACGGATTCTCCAGCAGCCAGCGCAGTACCACCCAACCGCTGGTGCAGCGTCGGGCGCGCTGTACACGGTGCGCGACGAGGAAGTGGAGCTGCGGCCCCGGCATTCACCCAGCACCCGGCCCGTGGGCGAGTTGCCGGCGGTCCTGGTCGATAACCTCAAGGGCACGTTCCAGACCGCCTTTGACCAGATGCGCGCGTTTGGACGCGTGCAGCGCGACCGCATGTCGCGGCGCATGGGCTCGCAGTCGCGCCCGTCGTTCTTCTTGTACATGGGCGGCGCGCAGGAACCCGCGCCACCATCGGCGGCAGCGGCGGCGGTGGCCGCAGCACATCGGCACGGACTGGCGCAGCACCCGAGTGGCGCTGCAAGTGACTCGGCGTTGGTTGGCGGTGATGGCACGCCGGGGTCGGCCATGACGGGAGCCGACGGGTATGGAGCAGCTGGATCGTCGGCGGCGGCGGCAGCATCGGCCCGCCCACACCGGCAGGCCAACACCGGGTTCGCGTTCTCGGCCGACGAGGGACTCCCACCGGTGATCCGGCGGCAGACGGCCGCGCGGCGCCAGAACCGCGGTGGCGCGGCGTCGTCGGACGCGGTCTCGGACTCGCATGTCGAACTGACGCGGTCGCGCGTGAATCATGGTGCTGCCGCGGACGGGGGTGCTAGTCCGGGCAAACGGTCGGGGCATGCGCGCATGTTCAGCATGTGAGTTTTCGTGGTTTTGAATGAGAAAGTATTATTATTATTATTTCCACTTTTCGGCAGGTGCAAGTATCAATTCGATTCCATTTTGTATTCAACGACTAAAAAAAATAAAGACAGTTCGTTCGGTTCCTCCGGCCTGGTGATTGGAAGAGTGGGATCGTTCCGTTGAGTTGTTGATTTCATCCAACAAAAAAAGAAAAACGTACAAATAATTAGTGGCCCTCGAGGTGCGCGTGGCCTTCCTTGGTGTGGTACCACGCGTACTTGTCGTTGCAGTACTTGAACACCGAGTAGCCCAGCGCAAAAGGAATGACAATGTAAGGCGCCTGCGCCATGGTGCGGCGGAACACGTTGTGAATGCCCTTGGAAATGGCGCCGGCGAAAGCGCGCTGGCGGAAGGGGGACACTTGGTACGTCACAATGTTGTTCTGCGCCTGGTGCGGGCGGCCCATGTGGCCCCAGTGTCCTGTTATTTGTTTTGTTCTTTGAGTTTTCGCTTTGTTTTCGGGTATCGTTTTGGTTTTTTTCTCTGGACCGAGACTAGGGATGGCCTCCTCGTACCAGAGTAAAGTCCGCCGGCCATATTGTTGTATTGAATGAAAAAAAAAGGTTTGGTTGGGCGAATCGACGAAGAATAATTCGGGACGAGAGAGAGGCAAAATTTGAATACAATATTACAATCCCGAGAAATGACATCATCTCATACTGGTTACCCAGACCGAGCCCGGTACTTGGCCACGTACTCGCGCGAAAACGCATTCTCGCGGTGCAACACCAAGAACTCCACCACCCCATTGACCACGCGCGACCACGACTGCTTGAGAATGCTCAGCAATGCCAACTTCTTGCCCACTTTCACCAACCGCCGCTTGTTCGGGTCCGTGTCGAACGTCAAAAAGTACACGTCGGTGGTGGCCGTCGTGTACGTGTGATCCGGGTCCCAGGGGGCCGGTGCACCGTCCAAGATGGGCGCCAGCTGGTCCATGAACGTCGTGTGCACGTCGAATGCGCCAATCATGTCGGACTGGCTGAACTCTGGGTACAGCACCAGCGCCGGGAACGAAAGGGCGTCGTGGTCGGGATCGTACTGCGGCTTGTGCGACGCGTACTCGGCCGCGGTGCGGTCTACCCCATCATCGTCCCCTTTGGTAAGGGAAAGGGTCGCCACTTGGATCCCGGCACGCGTGATGGCCGCGGCCACTTGCTGCTCGGCGGCGGCCGCGGCTTGGGCGGCGGCCTCGCGCTCGGCCTTGCTTTGCGCGGCCTCTTGTTGCTTCTGCAGCGCCTTGCTTAGCGCAATTTGCACCTGGCCATTGTCCTTGTCGAGCTGTCCATGTCATTGTTTGCGTCAGACATCCTCTGACTCGAAAAAAAAAAAAATAAGAGAGGATACCTCAAGCGCCTTGGCCAACGCCTCGACCGCGTCGTCGTACTTTTCCAAGCACGCGTACGCGCGTCCGGCCCGGTAGTACGCCTTGAGCATCGTCGGGCAGAGCTTAATCGCCGCCGCGCAGTCGTGAATACATTTCCGGAAATTGCCCAGCTCCAAGTGCACAGCGGCCCGATTACAGTGCAGCGTCGCGTTCAACCCGTCGTCGTCGCACTTTTGGTCCAGCCCCTGCGTGTAGAACTGAACGGCGTTCGGGTACCATTTGCGGCCGTCTTTAAACATGTCGTTGCCCTGGTTCTTGAAGTTGGTGGCGATTTCAACGGGCGTCCCGTCGTAGATCAGCGCTTGCAAGGCCGCGAGCTCTGGGTTGTTGGCGATATCGCCGAGGGCATCGTCGCGCATGAATAACGGGACGGTGGCCATTTCTTCCAGGAAATTGTCCTCGGACAATGCCCAGGATGGGCGCACGGGCTGGCCGTCAGGGCCCTTGCGGTACCGGCCTTGCACGAACGCGTCGAGAATGTCGAATTCGGCCTGGCTCATGGACTCGTCCTTTTCAGCCATTTTTGTTTATGTATGTAAAAATTGAGACCGAGTTCTTTTTTTTTTGAACGAGAAAAATATTACACAACGACGCAGCCAGAACCGACACACCAGCGGAGGCCATAGCGCTGACGCTGCCGTTTTT
>MU625013.1:0-14187 GCA_025349905.2 Blastocladiella britannica
CCCGCTGGCGCTCATCATTCCGTTCCTGGACGAGTTGCGCAAGTTGCGCGTGCGCACTGCTCCCGATTCGCTCCTGGCTCGTATTGCCTGGTGATCCTATGTTCGTTTCGGTGTATTGTTTTTTTTCCTTTCCCGCCAATACTTGTTTAAACAAGGATATAATACTCTACATCCCAATGTCAATTCGGAGCTGATTTACTGGCAGGAGCAGGAAGCAAAACGAAAAGTAGTCATAAAATGGCAATTCATTCGGAACCTTGGTGCACAGCCGTGATCCGACTGCTGGGATCGGGAGCCACCGTCAGTGCTGCATAGTCGACACCAAACCGTTGTCCATCGAGCAGCAGCTGATTGGCGAGCTTGAGTTCCAGCTCGATCGCCTGCTTGATGACCATCACCACCTCCTTGATGGCGTTCATTTCCCCACGGTACGCGCTGCCCACGCAGTCGTCGAGGTACGTGAACACTTCGAGTGCGCGCACCCGCAGCTCGCGCAAGTGCTCGCACCCGAGATCCAGAATGCGCGCCAGTCGTGTCCGCAACACCGCTTCCTCGGCCTGTAGTGCCGCCAGGTGCTCGGCCTGCAACTCCACGTCGGTCTTTTCTTCCAGTACCGAGATTGGGATCAGCGGCACCGCTCCCGCTGCTGTAGCGCCGCCCTTGGCTGGTGCCGCGGCCGCGCCACCACCACCACCAGCGCCGCCGCCACCGCGCGCAGTCGGCTGCACCATGGTGGACCCGCCACTGTTGGTCTGCTGCTGCAATAGCTGCTGTTGTTGCTGTTGCTGTTGGAACAAGAGCTGCTGCTTGGCGACGGCGTCCCGGTGCGCGAGCGACCTCTTTTCTTCGTCGTCCTTCATGGTGTGGACAAATGCCAGAATTGCATCGTGCGCGCGAACAAGGTCCGGGAACAGGAGTGCCAGGTCTTCGGCCGGAGCACAGTCCTGGCCAGTACCCGCAGCTCCGCCGGCGCCAGCGACAAATGAGGCGACACGTGGGAGCCCCACGGAGCTCCCGGCTGCCCCAGTGGCCGCTGGTAGCACCGAGAGCTTTGGGTTGACGCCTTCGGGTCCCTGAGCCGACGTTTGGCGGCGTGACTTGTTTGCGGCGGCGGCTCCCTCGGCCGTCAGCGGCTTCCCCGCACCGCCACTGCCACTGCCGCCGCTGCTACCGACGCCGCCAGACTTGGTGGACGACGCCGACTGCACGTCGCGCTTGATGTTGAACATGGACGGAGAGAATCCGAGCAAATTGTCGTCCTTGCCTGCGCCGGCGGCGCCGCCGCTTGTGGTGATTGCCGGCTTGGGAACCGTGAACGAGCGCACGGGCGCCTCGTCGATCAAGATGCGCTGCATATCCCGCGCATAGTCAAACAGCAGCTGCCGGGTGGCCAGGAACCGGTCCACCTCGCACTGCATCATGGCAATGTACACGTCGAGGATCATCATGTAGTGCTCCTCGACGTAACGCGAGGTGATGATGGCGGTGCGTTCGGTCTCGGCCTGCTCTTTGCGCTCGTCCGAAATAGCCCACAGCTTGTCGCGCATGTCCTCGGCGCGGTGGTGCAGCTCGGCCTTCACGTCCATGTCGCCGCGCATGTCATCGGACAGCCCGTTAAAGTCGTCTTGGAATGCCCGCAGCACGTCCTGCTTGCAGTCGGGCCGGGTCACAAACCGCTCAAAGTGCCGCTTCACGTCGTGGAAATAAAACATGAGCGTTTCGCGCTCGCGCCGAAGCGCTCGAAACAGATACTTCATGGCGTTGGTGAAGGTGGTTTCGATGACCGCCCATTCGTCCGCCAGGACAAACAAGAGGCGCGTCGAGGGCCCAGCGCGCTTTTTCTCGGGCTGGGCGAGGGCCTCCAGTGCCGCCGCCTTGGCTGCATCAACAGTGTTCCGGGTTTTGGCCGAGCTCGTGCGCGATTTCGCCGATGGCGTTCGTGAGCCGGATGCAGGCCCTTTCTTTTCCTCGCTTGGCTTGATCGGTGCCACCGCTGCTAATGCTGTTGCCGTCGCCGCTGCCGCTGTTGCTGCTGCTGCTGACGCAAGGGCACCATCCTTTGCATCTTGACCCGAGGCGCCAGCAGACGGGGACATGGGCACCGCCATCTGAAGCACATTAGGCTGCGACCCAGCGGCAAGGGATGATTGAACGGTCGCTGCTGCCGTTGTCGCTGCTGCGGGTGTCGCTGCGGACGTGGGACGAACCGTCTTTTCCTGCTGCGCCA
This sequence comes from Blastocladiella britannica, assembly GCA_025349905.2. Classification (NCBI taxonomy): domain Eukaryota; kingdom Fungi; phylum Blastocladiomycota; class Blastocladiomycetes; order Blastocladiales; family Blastocladiaceae; genus Blastocladiella; species Blastocladiella britannica. The sequence goes on from MU625013.1 coordinate 2,228, forward strand.
GCATCGCCTCGTCCAGCTTGATCTTTTTGGCGCGCAGGTCGCTAACGATGCGGTCAATTCCGGTCCAAGTCACGTCCGGCGCGGTGTTGGCATCGAGAATATTGAGGTTGTTGAAGCGCGTGTACCATTCGAGGATCTTGGGCTCCTCGTCCTCGAACGCCTTGATCTTGAGGTGCAGCTGTGCCTCGCCGGTCGGGTCGGCCGGCTCAATGCGTTCCTGTGAAATATGGTGTTACTTCCCAATTAAATGCAAATAAAAAGGAACACGAACGAACCATGATCGACATGGGCGGCGGGGCGTATTCGATATGGTACTCGCTCCCGCTCATGGGATCGACGCGGCGCCCGGCTGACCGCTTAAACGCCACCTCATTGTCCATCTTCATCACCAGCACCGCGTCCAGGCAACACAGCGGCATCGGGCCCGTGCCCTCGCCAGTTCCAAGCTCCGGCGCCAGCATGGACCGGCGCTTGGCCGCATTGGCCTCGGCCATGCGCGTCGCGAGGATATTCATGTTAGAATTGCCGAGTTTGGGACCGGCTATGCCGCCGCCGACGACAAGTCCTCCTCCTCCTCCCGCCGCGCCACCACCGCTGGGAGCAGCGCCAGTAGGGGACGTGGACCGCTTGATGTTGCCCGGCGCCACAGGTTTGATTTCCTCGTACCCGGCGAGCTCCCTGTCCAGCAGCTCGGCCTGTGCCCGCGTCCGTGGGAACCCCACCAGAATCCACCCGGTCGGTGTCTGAATGGGCGGCGTCGACGGGAACCCCATATTGGTCCCAGGCGTCCCTGCTGTGCCCGTGAGAGCAGTGCGCGGGGCAGACGATGATGAAGCTGGAGACACCCCCATAGCTGCGGTTCCTCCCGTCATTGTCGGCGAGTTGGGTCGCGGGGCCGAACCGGAATTCCCAGCCGCTGGGGATGCAGGTGACCGCAGCAGACTTGACAGGCTGCCCTGGCCCTGTGCTGCTGCTCCCAGTGTCATGGAGCTGCCGTTGACAACCCCCACCATTCCAGAACCCGCTACCGTCGCCCCGACCGCCAATGCCATCCCGGACGGCGCCACTGCAGTCCCTGCTGAAAGCATAGCCGACGGCGGCGACACATTTGTGGAACTTCCCGAAGCGAGCTGGCGAACGCGGTACGCTACCAGCGCCACCAACGTCTCGTCATCGACCTGCCCGCCCGCGACCAGGGCCGCGCGCGCCTTGTTCCCTAGCGCCACCAATTTTGCGTCCCAATGCGTCCCGGGCATTTTGCTCGCGTTGGCGGCAATTTGGACCGCCCGGTCAACCAGGTGCGCGGGAATGATGACCGAAATCCGGAAGATGGACGCCAGCCTGAATGCACTGGCGGTCTTGCCGGCCATCGGCTTGCCCAACAAACACAGTTTCAGCGGAAGTACTGGTAAGGGGTCGCGCGGTGGAGGCGGGTCCAGCGATAGGGCAAATGTCAGGATATGCGAGACAATGTTGCCGAGCGTTGCGTTTGGTTCTACGTTGCTGTTTTGTTGAAATGCATGTCAGAATCAATCGTTCATAGTCAAAGGTAGAAAAGGGCGTACCCACGGCGATAAGCCCAGCCCTCACGGCCCTCGAGGTACTGGCCAAACTCGGCCTCGTCGAGCAACGCAATGGTCCTCTCGTCTGGAGCTCCGCCGTTGGAAACAGAGGCAGCAGAGAGCCGATCCGGGTCCACGTCCACGATCTGCGCCAATTGCATCGGCTCCACATCGACCGGAATCGCGTCCTTGGTCGGGTCCGTGAGGTACTTGAGTCCGACGGGCTTGGCATGCACAAAAAGTACCTTCCATTCGCGTAGCAGCGAGTCTGGGAGCATGCCGTCGTTGATCTTCATGTAATCGACGACTTTGAACGAGAGGTAGAGCAAGTCGTCCATGATGGACCGGCACATGGCCGCGTGCCGGTCGGCGCGCTCGCGGTTGCGCTGGTCCACCAGGCTCGAGTACTGCATGTGCAAAAGTGCGGTTTGCGCGTCGTAGTCGGACCGGTGGCGGTCGGCGGCCTCGGCCTCGCGCAGCAACGCGTCGGCGTAGTCGCGCTCGCGCTGCTCGGCGTACTGCTGCTCGCGGAACGCCCGGTTGCGCGTCATCACCGCCTTTTCATTGCGCACCGCTTGCAGTTGCCGGGTGATCCGGCGCTCGTGCGTCGATTGCCGCGAGAGGCGGGCAAGTAACGACGCCTCGGCTTCGGCCTCGAGCCGCTCGGATTGCTGCCGCTGGTGCTGGAGAAACGCCTTGCGGCGCTCTCGGTCGCGCTCGAGCCGGAGGAGCTCTTCCTCCTCTTTCCGCGTCTATTTTCATTTTTTTAGTCAATGGGAAAATACAATGGGAAAGCGTTGAAAAAACATACACGAATGCGACTGGCATAGTCTGCTGACTCGCGCGCAAGTTTCTCGGACGGAAACTCGGCCTGGAGCAGCTGCAGGTGCGTAGCATGGTCGAGGGGCACTCGCACCGCCAGAAACGATTGCACTTCGGCTGCCGGCACCTCGCGGGGCGCCGGCGGCTTGGGCAGCGCCGCAATGGCCTTGCGAGTCGGGCTCGGTGGTTCGATTACATCTATTACTTCGTGGTCAAATGCATCGTTTGTGGCCGCAGTGAGTGCCGATACAGCTGCTGCTGCTGCTGCTGCTGACGATGATCCTGCTGATCCGGGCTTGAGAGGCGACAATTTACTCGACCCAGTGGCACCACCGCTGGGGACTGCGCGGCGGGCCTCAAACTCGTCAATGGCTGACAGCGGATCGAGCGGGGAGAGAGACCGCGCCATTGGATTGTAGGATCCTGCTCGCTTTGCATTATTGCTGCCCCCGAGGGTTGGAAGCGAGATGCGTCCGCCACCATGACCGCGCGTCGGGTGTCTGGGTACGTGACCGGGCATTATTCGATTTTGACCAGGTTTGACGGTGTAATGGCAAAAAGTATTTGGATTCTTGATGGGAAATAGGAACACAGAAAAGAGGGAGCCGAATTTCACATTGCATAAAAAAATAGTCGTGCTGATAAAAATTAATGGGACAAGGACTACCGACGCCTCCCAGCACTGGCTCCGGTCCCGGGCGCACGCAAGCCCGTTGATGGGGGAACCAACCCGGGGCCCGGCAAGCGCGAGCTGATACTGGACGGCGCCGGCAGCCCTCCACCAAACGAGCTGGGTCGCTGCAAACTTGACACGCCCGAGGCAGGACGAAGCGCACTTTGAGAAGTAGGCGCAGCACGAGAGCCCAGTGGCGCGGCATGGCTGCCAGGAGCACGCATGCCCGATGGCGCCATCAGCCCTGCTGGCGACCCCGCCCGTGCTCCAGCCACTTCAGCCGTCATTGGGCCGCGCAAGTTGGAGGCCGAAGTCGAGGGTGCCAGACGCGACACTTGCGACGGAGCTGGCAGCCCTCCTGCCGGCGCCTTGAACGATGGTTGACGCCGAACACTGCCGGTTGGCATGTCAGCGCTTCCCGTCGGGAGCTGAGCGAGAATAGACGGTGGCGTGGTGGTCGTGGTGGTCGTCTTTCGAGTCGCGACGCCATAGGACGTCGTTGAGGAGGTCACTGGCAAGGTCGCGGTGCGGATCGCCGACGTCGTCTTTGGTGACCCTTTCAAGCCGCTGCTGACGGAAGCCGAGCTGCGGGCGGACATGGCCGACAATGGCCGCGACGTCCCGCCACCAACTGAAGAGACAACCGATGGCGGGCGAGGGTCAAGGCGGATCCCGGCCGCGGCACCGGCCATGGCCGAGACGCGCACCGGCGCCGGGCTGTGCACAAATATGTCATAGTCATCATTGTAGCCCTGGCCGTTGCGCACCGGCGTCAGAGTCGGCTTGCGGAGTGAGGACGACGACGGTGCAGCGGGGGCGGGTGCCGGCATCGTCCAGGTTGCAGGGGTCGGCGCCAGTGAGCTGGTGCGAGTGGTACCGGGCACCGCCGAGGAGGACCCTGGTGTCGAGGCGCGGGTCGGGGTCGATGCCGTTGCTGCGGTGACTGCAGCGGGCGTGAACGGCGAGGTGGCGAATCCGGTGGCCAAATCGCGCATCGACGCGCGGCGCTGGACCCCTTGCAAATCTGCGCGTGGACCTCCGGCAGCCATGCCGGAAATGCGGCGTGCAGATGCGGCCGAGGGAGCGGGCGAGTGGTGCTGTTGTTGTTGGCGCTGAGAAAAGCTCATTCCTGAGGTTGGGGCGGCCATGGCCTCGTCGGCACCACCACCACCACCGCCATTGCTGCGGATACTGCTGCTCCGAGCCAAGCTTGACGACGACGGCGTGGCAGTCGCCGGTGTAGGTGTCGACATGCGGGGTAGCAAATCGGCATCCGACGCATGGTCGAACGAGTGGAGCATGGGCGCGGTCCCCGACGACTCGGCCACCGAGGGCAGCGGCGGCGCATTTTTGATGCGGGCAAGACGCTGTCGAATGGCGTCGAGCGTCGGCAGGCTGCCGGCACCAGACGGCGGTACCGCTGCTGCGGACAAAGATGACGACGACAGAGCGGAAGTTGTCAAAGAGTGACGGGAGGCCGTAGTCGTGGCACCGTTGCCGCTGCCAGTGCTCCCAGCATAGGTGGATCGCGACTCGCGTCGGTGCGAGGAGGACGATACTCCAGGAGGAGGCGACACCCGTCCACGTCCGTTGGCTGTAGAAGCGGACGACGCGGCAGAGAGGCGCGAGATGCGGGCCAGATCGCCGGGAACGATGGTGGTGTCGGCATCGTCGTTGTACTCGTTGCTGCTTCCGTCGTCGTTGTCACTGTAGTGCTCGTTGTGTTCATTGTGGTCCCACTGGTCAGCGGCGGCCTTTACCGTGGACGGCAGGGGCATGGGCAGATCCAAGTCCGAGTCCGAGTCGTCTCCGGGCTGCCAGGCCATAAAGAACGGAAGGTTGCCGCTGCCATCGTGACCGTCTTCGTCGTCAGTACCGGGCATGATGGTGCGGTCGCCGTCGTCGTGCTCGCTAGCGCTGTCGTCGTCGTAGCGTTGCTGTTGGCCAGCTGCATATGCACACCACAAAGTCAGCCATATATGAAAAAACAATAACAGTCCAAGAAATATTACCATGCTGATGCTGGCGGTGGTGGCTGTGGCGACGCGCACTGCCCTCGGCCGCGGCCGACGCCAGGATCCGGTGGGCTCGGTCCAGGGGCAGAGGCGCATGGTGCAGGTCGCCAGTCAGGTCCAGATCCGAGTCACGCAGGTCCGAGTCCAGGTCGAGTTCTGCGCGCAGCGAGTCGAGGGTCAGGGTCTGCAGGTTAAAGTCGGTGGCGGCGGAAGTTGGGTCCGACTCGGCCTGGGCCATGAGCGAGTCAAAGAGGCCCAGCGACTCTCGGCGGGGGTTGCCATTGGCGCCATTCACTTGAGAAGCAGTCCGTCCAAATGAGAGGCGCGCCGACACTGCCGATCGCCGTGAAGATATTGAGGTGTCCATTCCTGTTTTTTTTTGCTTTTTGCCTGGAAAGAGGGAGGCCTCCTTTCTCACTCGACCAACGCCCATCTCATCGTCTGATCAAGGATTGAGACCGACGCTATTAGTAAAGAATGGCCAGCAAAATCTACTTTGCCACCGACTACGCGCCGTCGACCGACGCCTTTCGCCTGCTGGAGATCCCGCCCGACCTCGAGCGACTCTTTGTTGCCGCTGCCAGCTCCTCTATTGACGAACAAGAACCACTAGTCTTTCGCGGTCCAATGACAACCACCACGTTGGCCTCCGACTCGGCACCTTCCTCTGCCCCGCGCGAGTCTGGCGCCACTTTGCACACCTCCTCCGCCACCTATTCGGTCCGCGAGGTCAACACCTCCAACACGCTGCTGGTATGCGGCAAAGTTGCCGCCGACGAGTGGCGCGTCGCCCACACCACAGGTAACTACATGGAACCGGCACCAGTACCGCCGCCGCGTCTCGCCGAATCGTTGCACTCGTTGCTGGCTGGCACCGAAGCCGAGGACGATGCTGCCTTCTCACCTGCTGCTTCGCACTCTGCCACAACCCCTACCTGGAAGCGCGTCACGCGTGCCTATTTGCTGGACAATGTGCAGGCGAGTCCCGACGAGCTGGATCGCGAGCTGGCGCGCATGAACGCTGTCTCTGTTGATGGTAACCAGATGTTCTTTTTATTGGAAGGGGAAAGATACTGACAACCATTCAAATAAAGGCTACATCCGGCTCTTGACACTGTCCTACGTGCGTGATGTGCTGACGCTTCTGGTGGCCACTGCGATGGCCCTGGAAATGGACCTGGACGCGCTCTCGTGCAATGCCATGGCCCAGCAGCTTGTCGATGACGGAGTTCCGGCGATCGTCACCTCGCAGCTCTTGTATCGGTACTCTACCGCCTCTCGGCCCGACCATGGCGACACGGTGGTGACTTTGGCCATCGCCGACCAGATCCCTGCCGTCTATGGTGAGTGCATTCTCGCGCGTCTTGGGGTGTGTATATTGAGTGTTTTTTTATTGGAAGACAGAATGAAAACTCACCCCTATCGTATCAGGTATGCGGATCCATGCTCCTGAGCGACTTTGAACGCGAATGGCAAGCGTCCGTCCCCGAACCGCTCCTGTGCGACTTGAAGCACCTCGAAGTGCGTTATGTCCTTCTTTCATGATTTCACACTCGATCACTGATAAAAAGATGGCAGAGCATGACAGTGATCCACGCCAGTTCGCCGGTTGCTCCGCGGTTCATCTATTACATGCCCCTTGGCGAACTCCCAGGCACCGTTCCCGAGCGGCTCAAGGTCCTCTTTGGTTTGCGCGACACGTGGCCCCGGCCCGACCTCCTGCGGCTGGTCCGCGACCTCACCCTGGACGGATCAGACAAGGCCGGCGACTCGCTGCTGGTGAAACATGCGCGTCTCATCAAAACGGGTGGAACAGTGGTGTTTGGGCCGCGGCCGGATATGGGCACGCGTCGTTAACTCCTTGCGACTGCTGCCGTTGGTTGGTGATTTGGTGATTTGGCACGTGCTACATGGAAATTCACGCAAATTTTTTTTTTTCATCGCCGAAAATCTGATAATTCCATTCTACCAAGGACGAGACGACGAGCGACGAGCGACGAGCGACGACCAATTTACAATACCGTCGTGAGCCTACTCTTATTGGAAATATACAATGACAAATTCGCTGCAAACGAAAATCAAGGACCTGCGCCAGTCCATCGCGTCGGTTCGTGCCATCGCCCAATGCCATTCGTATAAACCACGTCAAAAAAGCTGACTATTTAAAAATTATATTAGACGCTGGTCAGCCAGGGACTGTACCCCGGCGCAGAGCAAACTCCCATTGCCACACTCGGCGCGCTCCTGTCCTTTATCGATCAGCACAAGGAACTCGCCGGCGCTGAGGAGGAGCGATGCGCTGCATTCTTTCTGCTGGCCGAAATCTGCAACGAGTGCGTTTGTCCCCTACTTCAATCGCGTCCTTTACTCACCATATTGATTCGACAGGGTGCCTCGGTCCCTGCTCAAGGCCCAGCGCCAGACCGTGCTGCTCTTTACCCTGACTGTCGTAGAAATGGACACGGACGCGTCCACGACCATCCGCTACGTAAGTCAAACCAATCCATACGTTATTTGAAAAGGTCTCAATCTCACAAAACCATCACATTGTAACAGTGTATCCGCTGCATCGAAAAGACCCTCAACACCATCGACGCAGCGGCATGGCAGGAGCCCATTGTCAAGTCGTCGATTGACGCGCTCGTGGCGCTCTCGATCGACGACCGGTCGTCGGTGCGCAAGGCCGCGCACCACACGGTGCAGCACATTCTGGCCAACCCGCCGCCGCCCAACTCGGTGCACCCGGTGGCGCGGCACGCCGGCACGTGCATTGGCCGCTTGCTCACGGAGCTGCTCGGCAGCAACGATTTCACCAGCGCGCTGCACCTGCTGTCGATGCTGCACCGGCTGACGCTGTTCCTCCCCGATACGGTGATTGAGCCGCTCGTGGACCTGCTCTACGGGTTGCCGGCACGCAACCTGCCCACCGTCACTCGCAGCGTGTTTGGTGTGTTCACGGCCGTGGCATCGCGGCCCGCCGCTTTCACCGCCTGGGACGCCACCAAGCGCGCGGCGCTGCTCGATGCGGTGCTGGCCATCAAGCCCAACGCCGACGACCGCGTGCTGGCCGCCGCGTGGCTCGCTGCCACGGCTGCCGCGCTCGAGGCGCTCAACGTCGAGAACCCGGCGCTCGGGGCCGCGCGCCTTCACTCAGTGATTGCCGACCACCTGTTCCCCGCACTCCAGTCGCAGCACGCGACGGTGCTTGCGGCGGCCGAAAAAGTGATTGTGCGGCTGGTGGACAAGTGCGTTCCCGATCTGATGATTGAGCACGCGCTCGCGGCCCTGGCAGCAGCCGGCGGACTTCCAGCATCGCAGCGCGAGCAGCGCGCCGACCTGGAACGCATTGTGATCACGTGCGAGCTGGGTCTCAGCGTACGGTACCAGGCGGCGTGGCCGCACGTGCTGCGGATTCTCGGGGCGCTGGTGCGTCGGCTCGGCGCCACGGCCGCGTCGCTGATGCGCGGCACGTTGGAGCTGGTGGGCGAGTTCCGCGACGAGCCCGAGTTCCCGCACAAGCACGAGCTGGATGGCCTGCTGGCGACCGCCGTCACGTCCATGGGCGCGCGCGCGTTCCTGTCAGTCCTGCCCCTCAACATTGAGCGCGCGGGCGAGCCGGGCGTACCTGTGCGCACATACTTGCTCCCGCTGATGGAACACAGCGTGCAGCGCACCGAGCTCGGGTACTTTGTGGAGGCGTTTGTGCCACTGGCCAAGCACCTGGCAGCGCGTGTCGCCGCATACTCGGCGCAGGACAACCGCGAGGTCGAGGCCAAAGTGCACGAGGCACTGTACCTGCAGGTGTGGTCGCTGCTGCCCGGGTTTTGCACGTACCCGACCGATCTCAAGGCTTCATTTGGCGGCATTGGGCCCATCATGGGCGACGCTCTGCGCGACGAGCCGGCGCTGCGCGCCGTGGTGTGCCACGCGCTGCACAACCTGATTGCCAAGAACCGCGCGATTGCGGCGCTGCCCTCGGACGATGATGTCCCCGAGGACCTGGTTCGCGCCTGCGGTCTGACGCGCGAGTCGGCCGCCACCAACGTCCGCGGCATCGCGGTCTCGGCCAAGTTCTTTTTGCCACTGCTGTTCAACCTGTACAAGGAGATGAGCGCCACTGCGCGCGTGCACGTGGCCGACCTGATTGCCGAGTTTGTGGCCATTGCCGATATTCCCGTGCTGTCGATGCTGTACTCGCAGGTGATGGGGTCGCTGCAGGCTCCATCCGCGGACGGGACCGGCGCTGCAGCGCTGGCGCCAGAGCTGCAGGACTCGCTGCTCGACCTGGCAATGCTGCTGCTGCCGCGTCTCCCCGAGGCGGCGGTCCAGCCGCTGTTCCAGCTGGTCCTGCAGGGGCTCGGTTCGGCGCACCAAAAGAAATGCTACCGGATGCTCACCAAGATGCTGGGCATGCCCAACGGCCTGGCGGTGTTGAACTCGCAACTCACGGTGCTCGAGGAGCAGGTGATTGTCGGCGGGTCGCTGCAGACCGAGCTTGGCGCTAAGAAATACCGTCTGCAGTTCCTGTGCGCGGCGGTGGAGGCGCTGGTGACCCCGTCGGTGCGGCTGGTCACACTGCTACTGCCCGAGGCCATGGAGTCGTTCAAGGAGGCCAACGGGACGGCCCGCGAGCTCGGTGGAGAACTTGTGATCAAGCTCGGGAACAAGATGCTCGAGGACGACGGCGGCGACGATGCCATGACCGACGAGCACGGGATTGACCGGTTTATCAAGATGATTGCCGCCGGACTGGTGGCTACCTCTCCGTACTTTGTTTCGGCTACCGTCATGGTGCTGGCGCGCGTGTGCTACGAGTTCCGTGGTATGTTTTTTTCTTTTCAATTTTATACTTTGGCATTACACCTTAACTCATTTCATACAAAAAAAAAAAAAAAAAAGATCTGGTCTCGGACGAGCTCTTTGCATCCATGCTCCCCGCGATCCTGGTGCTGCTGCAAATGAAGAACCGCGAAGTGTCGAAAACCGTGTTCAAGTTCATGAAGGTGACGTCGGTCGCGTTCCCCAAGGAGACGGTGCAGCCGCACCTGGCATCGCTCATGGACGCGGCGCTTCACCTGGGCGACGCGTACGGGTCTGAATTCAAGGTACCTGTGCGCCACTTTACCCAGCGCATGTGCCGCGAGTTCTCGGTCGATGCGATCGAGGCGGTGGTACCTGAGGCGCACCGCAAGCTCATTTCCAACATCCGCAAGCGCACCGAGCGCGCCAAGCGGCGCCGTGCCGCGGGTGAGGAGTCGGGTGCTAAGGCGACCGATGCGGCGAAGGCGGCGCGCGACGGCGATGACGAGACGATCGGCATGACCAAGCGCGGGTCATCGCGGGCGGGAGACTACAGCGGCGCGTTCGATCGCATCGTGTACGGCGACTCGAGCGACTCGGAGGTCGAGGACGACGGACCCGTTGTTGCCAACACATCAGGTGCGCCCAAGAAGAGCAAGCGTGCCAGCGCCCTTTCCAATAGCGACGACCTGTACATTCAGGAGGACGAGGCCGACGTGATGGATTTCCTGGACCAGCGGGTGGTCTCGCACGTGCTGGCATCCAAGCCGCGGTCCACCAAGCAACGGCAGGAGGAGCGCAAGCGCAAGCTCGACACCGAGTTTGAGGTCAACGCCGACGGCCGCCTCGTGATTCCGGCCGAGTCGGGCGCTAGTTCTGCGGGAGGCAAGTCGGCGCGGATGGCGGCGGTGGCCGCCGCCGCTCAGGCCGCCGGTGGGTCCGTTGGCGCGTTCGACTACTACATGGAGTCGATCGAGTCGGCCGACGGGTTCAAGCGCGCCGGTCGTAAGATCAAGTTTGACCACGCGGCGTCGCTGGCGTCGCGCACGCAGGCCGCCGACTGGGGGTCCGATGACGAGGGGGCGGCAGCAACCGCTGAACCCAGGTCGCTGGGTGTTCGTCGCGGCGAGGCTGAAGAGGACGACACCGAAGCCACAGCTTCAGCCGCACCGGCCGCCAAGAAGCAAACGGCGCGTAAGGTGGGCCCGCGGGTCAGCGTGCGTGGGCTTGGGGCCGAGTACCGGTCCAAGAAGGCGCACGGCGACGTCAAGCGCGCCGGCATGCCCGACCCGTTCGCGTATGTCCCACTCTCGGCCAAGATCGTGGGCAACCGCCACAAGTCGGTCAAGCTCAGCGGGTCAATGCTCGCGGGCGTTGCCAAGGGCGACAAGGGGAAGCGCAAGATCTCCGGGTACAAGACCAAGCAGCACAAGAAGTAGTCGTTTTATATTATAATATACACTCATTAATTTACTTGATTCTTTTTTTGGAAATGGAATGGGCAAAATGAGCGGGAAATGAGGAAAGCGTGGATCAGAGAGTCCAGATTGAGTCCAGTTTCGTTGACTCCACCTCAACATCTACCAAGTGGCGCACACTCGCGCGCGCCTCCAAATGTCCTCAAGATGACCAGTCGCCTTAAAAAAAGGCACGCCGCATTCTAGCGTGCTCGAGTCTGCACTTGTCCGCACTGCCCGACCAGCAATTTGATGGGGGGAATTTGGAAAGTGGACTATCCGGTGCGTCCGCGCACCCGAATCGTATCGCGCGCGCACCGTCGAACCCGAATTGCGAAATTGCTTGGCAATGAGGGACGCGGGTATAAAGAGCAGCGCGCGGGCCCTCCTGCTCGCCGTCAGTTGCTTGGTTCCTCACCAAACGAAAAGAAGCTCACCCTCTCTTATCGAAATATCCCCCTCTTGCCTCTCCTTCTCCCTTATACAATCGCACCAACCATGACTCGCGTTCTTCTCACGGCGCTCCTGGCACTGGCTGCCACCGCCACCGCTTACACTCCCTCCGAGTCGTTCCCCGACACCGACAAGTCGCACTGGTCCACCTCCGAGTACGCTCCCCCCGGCTACTACG
>MU625014.1:0-14136 GCA_025349905.2 Blastocladiella britannica
CTCTTTGCTTTGTTTCATTTTTCACGAAAAAGCCAATAACGAAATCAAGTAACCGTCGCACCGCCCAGTTGGATCTTGACAAACAGCGTCGCTTCTGTGGATGGTTTGCCCTTCCAGTTGCGGAGGTAAAGATGGCGATACCCCTGCTGCAAGCACTTGATGGGCGCGCAAAAGACCCCCACAAACTCGCCAGTGGACGAAACCGAGACTTCGGCGTCATGGTACACCGTCAGCTTGACCATTGCGAGATCGGGGTTGGATATGGTCGCGCGGTAGGCCTCGTTCCAGGCGGGATTCCTTCCAAGTCAAGTGGCGTGAGTCCAGTCTCGAAAAAAAAGGAGGAAAAGTGTGTGCACAAGTACCATCCATTATTGTACACGGTTTTGGTCCGGAACGTGGCCGACGGTGACTCTTGGTTGGACAAGCTCGTCGTCATTGAGCTTGGCACAGCACCCACAGCAGCAATTGCAGCAGCAGTCGTCGTCGCGGTTGCGGGAACAGAAGCCAAGATCGGCGCCTCTGCAGAGTCATGCAATTCTCCTGCAGATGCCATGGCCGAGCTGCTCTTGAGCAACATGGCGGGAACCGCTGGCGACATGGGCCACGCCACGGGTATAGAGTCGACTGACGGCACTTGGCTCTTGGTCCGTCCTGTCGCAGCATACGCCCCGCGTACCGCCTGCGCCTGTGCCTGCACCTCTTGTTGTTGCTGCTGGGTATCTGAGGTGCTTGAGGCCGGGGTTGGGGTCATCAGTGCGGATGGTGGCGGCGGTGGTGGTGGCTGCGGAATCATCGTCGTTGTCGGCCCAGGCTGCGCCGCTCGTGTTGGAACCGGCGGGTCGTAAATCTCGATCGTGACATACGGATTGATGACGTCGCCCTTGATCTTGCCTCGGGCTTTGGGCAAGTGGTTTCCGCACAGCACGTCCACGCGAAATAATATCGGAACGGGTTGCGGCGCATGGGGCGCCAGCATGTACTCGGGCTTGAGGACATATCCGGACCCGCCATTTTGGTCAAAGAAGGCAGTGTGCAACATCATGCCGCTATCTATATTATACATTTGAGTACTCATGAAACGAAAACTTGAAAATAAAAAGTACGTACCAAACGTTTGCCAATTAAGCGCGACCATTTGCGCACCAGCTGCCCAATAAGGGATGGGGTTATAATTGGACGACCCAACACGAAGCCCGCCAGGGTAGATGCGCGAAAGCCGGTTCTCGAGGTGCAGCAGCATATTGGCATGCGCATTGCGCGCGTACTTCATAAACGCCGACTCGGAAAAGGACGACATGGAGCACCACGAAGGGAGTGGGGCCAGTGCGCTCGCGTTCAGGATGGGCGAACCCGAGGGGCTGTTGGGTAGCGATGCAGCGGCTATATCAGTGGCGACGGCGGCCGTCGGAACAAGCACGGGCGAGAGCGGGACCGAACTGGCTGCCAAGAGTCCCGAGAACTTGACGGTGCGCATGTAGACTGCGAGCGCCAGCAGCGCTGGGTGGTGCTGTAACGAGGAAGACGCGGAAGTAGAGGCACTGGTTGGTAATGAGGACAACGATGTGGAAGCGTGCAAGCTGGCGGGAAGCGCAGCTGATGCGTGCGCCACAGGCGGCGGTAGTGGTGGTGGCGGGTGCATTGCAGCGATCGATGACTCGAGGAGATCGGGAAGGCTGCCCGAGGGCCCAAGAAATACGCTCGCTGCCGCCGACTGCGATCGTGGACGGTACAACTCCTCTTGCAGAACAACACTCGAGCCAGGCGTCCACGACGAAGAGATCTGGAGTGGGATTGCGGACCTATTGGCGGCACGTTGCTGGGCGAGCTGGTAGCGTTGTGATCGGGGCGACGTGGGAGACATTGGCATAATCGCCTCGGGCTTGCTGGTGGGAAGCGGCGGTGACTGTGGCGCCTCTGCGGACGGTCTTCGTGACGGCAAGATGGTCCCTGCAGCCCAGCTCTGCGAAATACGGCGACGAACCGAGGCTCGTTTGCTCGTTGGTGATACAGTTGGGGCTGACGTTGTGCTGGATCGGACTGTTATAAAGAGAAATGTCAGCAAAATATTGTCACAACCACAAGAAGAAAGGAGAAAAATATACATACATTGAATTTCATCCAAGTACTCTGCGGGAGAAAAGCCTTTACCCTTGACCAAGAAGCGCCGTTTGAGCTGAGCCGGAGACGGGAGCGCTGCCTCGGGGGTCCCATCCTCTCCACCGCCAACCCAACTCGTGACCAGTTCGTCGCCAAGGATCTCCTTCATGTACGCCGCCAGCTTGCCCTGTTGCGTGTGCCCGCAATGCATCTCGAGGCTGAGAATGACTGGCCACTCGGACGCGACAAACGCGTACTTTTTGATGGCGGCCAGTGCGTCGCGCACCAGGATCTTGGAGGTGGCGGTATGACCATGGTAAATGATGGGCTCGTCGTGGGGGCCGTCCCAGCAGTCGAGCTCGACACAGCGGCCGCCGCGCATCAGCACGCGCACGTAGCCCTCGGGACTGCTGTCAGAAGACAGTTGATTGCCTGTGAGGTACGTGTTGTGCGAGGAGGACACAAAGTAGTGCGAGAGCGGGTGCGTCATGTCCATCCACACGGAGCGTTCGCGCGGGACCAGCGCCGGGTTGTGCGGTGAGAGGAGGTAAATGTGAAATGCCATGACGTCCATGACCCACGCCTCGTCGGGCATACTGGAGCGAATCGACTCGGTGATGAAATCGGTGTTGGCAGACGCGTACGCGGCCGCGGATCGCTGCTGTGCCCCAAGAGTTGGTCGCCTGCGCAGCGGGACATTTGCGTTCGCGGGTTGTTGTTGATGCTGGTGCTGATGATGTCGCTGCACTCGGGACTCGACGGGCACCGCATACTCATGAAAGAGCTCCCGGGCGAGATCGTCCGACATATCGGCAGAGGAGACGCACTGCGTGTTGCGCAAAAAGTCCAGAAAGCGCGGCCAGTCCAGAACACCGCGGCCGTCCGTCTTGCCAGTAATAGCATCAAAGATGGCGACCACCGAGGGCGACTGCTTGAGGTGCATGCACATGCGCGAAAAGGCGACAAGATCCAGAAGCCCGCTGTGTGAGGTGTCATACAGGGAAAACAACCAGCGCACTTGATCGCGCGACAGGGCCACGTTGAACTGTTTAAGTGCACTCAGCGTCTGGTTGAGAGAGACGCGGCGTGGGGGTTTGGTCGAGAGCGGCGAGATGAGTGGGACGGCGGCGGATACTGTGGTCGGCAAGATGCGAGGGCTGGCTCCAGGGGTTGTACCAGCGCCACCTCCGGTGACGGCGGCGGCGGCGGCAGCAGCAGCAGCAGCCACCACGACCACTGCGGCTCGAGCAGTCAGGTCTCGACTGGCGGCAATGGCGGCCACTGGCAGAGTACTATCGCTTTTCTCGTTGTCGTCAACATCCATGACACCAATCCCGATGCTCATGCTATTTGTCGACAGATCGCCATCGTCGTCGTCCGAGCCAGAGGGGAGAGTGGCGTCCCACGCACGGTGGATCCAGACGTTGTGCAAGTACTCGATGTAATCGCGACCATCCAGCGATTTCGTGTGCGATCGCAGGCCGTCCACAATGGCCACGAGCGCGGTGCGCAGATCGGCGGACGGGAGGACCAGATCGAGGATCTTGTGTTCGCCGCCATGCGGGGCGAGGTAGTGCAGCGACAGGAACCGTGGGGCGAGGGCCGCCAGCGGATCAGTGGCGGCGGTGGGCGACAGTAGCGGCAGAGACTTGTGTCGCGCGTGCTTGCGGTGGCTCTCACGGCGGTGGCGATCATCATCGCCGTCTCCACCTCCCTTGGCGTTGCATTGGGCGTCAACATCGTCGTCGGCGGCGTTGGTTGCCTGTAAGAGCGCCAGAGCAGAAGCCGGCGGAAACGCAAAAGACAGTTCCAGGCGCGGCTCGACGATGTCGTCGATGTTGATGGTGGTCAGCGCGCGCGGCTTGCGCTTGGACGCCCACCGCAGCTGGCGCCGCAGCACATCCAGCTTGATGGTGCGCAGTTTGGTGGTCCCTGGCGCGGACCGGACGGCCTTGTGTACGGCAATGCCCGTCGACAGCTGCTCGAGGAGGTGCAAGAGGCGCGCGTCGAGGGTTGCTCTTTCTGCTGTTCTTGCTGCCGCCGTTTCTGCTGCTGCGGTTGGCGAGTATGGTGGCGGCAATTCACCAGGCGAATATGGGTGCGATGTGCTTTGGTCGCCTTCGTCATCGGTTACGCCGTCGCTATTGTCGTTATTGTCGTCCTGGCCGGCGGCAATAGGGGCGGCGATAGGAGCGGCCGTCGCCGAGGTTGCAGGCGGAAGTGATCCGCGGCGGCGTGGCGCAGACGAGAACTGGCGCTGCAGCTTGCGGAAGAAATTATTGGACGACATTATAGGCTCGTCGAAATAGGGCGGTGGAGATGTGAGCAGCTATTCGTGGGCGAGGGTGCGTGTGCCAGGCATTCCGTGCTGCGTGTCGTGTGTGCCTTGCTGTATTCTTTACTTGCCCAATCTGAAAGGGAGTAGATCAGGAACGGAAAATGTGCAAATTAGGGGAAGTGTCGAAGGTGGCCAGGTACCCGTGCCACGAAGCGAAGAGGAATGCATTCCTTGGAAGTAAAAGGTCAATGGGGAGATCGGCCAAGCAAGGCTGGCAAGTGCAGTTAAGTGATCCCTAAAATGGAGTTGGAGGCAGACAGATTTCATTTCCCAGCCGCGACGCGCTTGACAGTCGTGCGCACGTCCGAGATCGAGATCGGCTCGCCCGCCTTCTCGTCGTACTCGACCCAGTCCTCGCTCAGATCCACATCACTCCACTTGCCGCTCTCGCTTGCCACTGTCCACCCGTCCATGGCGTGCCACTCGGTCACGTCGATGCCGCGGCACTCGAGCACCACCAGTGGCTGGTCCTCGGCCCAATTGGCCGCTGTTGGTCCCGAACTGGGCACCACCACGTCTATTTTTTTTTGATATCGTTGTTAAAATGAGG
The DNA here is from genome assembly GCA_025349905.2 of Blastocladiella britannica. Classification (NCBI taxonomy): domain Eukaryota; kingdom Fungi; phylum Blastocladiomycota; class Blastocladiomycetes; order Blastocladiales; family Blastocladiaceae; genus Blastocladiella; species Blastocladiella britannica. Next base: position 4,986 of record MU625014.1, read on the forward strand.
ATTGGAGCCAACCAGAAATTGCAACGAACTGATGGAGCCCTCGCGCTTGCAAAATTTGCAGCGCATGACCAGGTTAGCTTCGCCGCGCGATCCCGAGATGGAGCTTGATTCCTTTTTTTTTTTTTTTTGGAGTCGTTAATTTCTTGGAAATAAAAAACTGAGGACGTACTGTAGGCGACACGACGACATGGGCAGGGTTTATCTCGTTGCACGACCCGCAGCGCACCGTCAGGGACCAGTCGGCGTTGACAGGCACCGAGAGCGACACGATGCCCTCGAGTTCGGCGGACAGGAACAGGCCAAGCAACACCATTTTTATTCTCTTTCGTTGCGACTTGAAGAGAGAAAAAGAGGGCCGACAACGAAAACCCAATGCCCAAATGGCCGACGCCGCCCATGATGCCCCGCCCTCCTCCTCCTCCTCCGCATCGCTGCTCGCCGCCATCGAACACCACCTCTCGGCTGCCCCCGCTGCAGGCGCCGGTCCTCCCGATCCCACCGAGACCGCGTTATTGCGGGCGCGGTACCGTGACACGGCCGAGCGGCTGATCGTATCCTCTGCTGTTTCTGTTGTTGCTGCTATCGCCACTGATTCCGACGGACGCCCGCTCGAGGACGCCGTGTGGCGACTGGTGTACTACCCGGTCATTAAGAAGCTCCGCACTCTGCTGTCATCGACGAATTCCACGGCTTCTGCCGATGCGACGACGCGTCTGAGCAGCGTACTAGACGAGGCCGCCGGGTTCTTCGTGGCCATTGCCGATCGTTTGCGTGGGTGCCTCGCCTGTGAGCTCAACCGCACCACTGGCCTTGGTAAATATCGTTTTTCTTTTCAGGCTGCTGTCCTCACCATTTTTCATTTTGAGAAACCTCAGCCGCTCAATTTGGGTACCTGACCGCGAGCGACGCGAAAATCTTAGTGTCCTTGCAGCGCTGCTGGTTTTATCTCGGCGATATTGGTTTGCTTTTCTTCTTTTTGGGGAATTCCCTTTCCCAGGTGCTGATCTGCAATGTTTTGACAGCCCGGTACCGCGCTGCACTCGCCCACTCGGATTCAGAGTACTGGTTGGATCACGCCATGGAACTTTACCATGGATCACTGCAATTGTATCCGAGCGGTTCGTTTATACACCTTGTACTTGTTTTGAAAATCGATCCACACTTTTTTTACAAACAGGCCGGCCATGCAGCCAAATAGCGCTCTTGCTGCATACTGCAGGTTGCTCACTTGAAGCCCTTCTTTGGATTCTGCGCGGGTACATTCTCTACTTTACGGACAAACAAATCATCAACTGACGAAACAATCAAAAATGACAGAGTCGGCGCCATCCACGAATCGCCCATGTGCACGGGCAACATGCAATTTATTCTGTCGGCCCCCATCGCCTCGCCGCCGACCGCGCCGCTTCTGGAGTTTCTGGCTGCCATCATGATCCCCGCGCTTGCCCCCTTCAAGAAAAAACAGCAACCCGCGTATTACCTCGACCCGACCGGCACCATTGCGGCGGCAAAATGCGACCCGCTCTTACTGGCTGACGCATCCACCGCAACGCTGGTAGCGCTCGCGCTGGTCCAGGTGCTGCACTTTGTCCAGTCCCAAACACCGCCCACGGACCCCGGAACGGACCTGGTCGGACACCACTTGCGCGCGGCCGCGGCAACCGACTTGCTGTTGACGGTAGCCGCACGGTCTGCCGGGGCACGGGTGGTGGTGGCGACGTGGGCGGCCGCGCAGCCCGATCGCGTCCGCGGCCTCGTGGATGCAGGCAGCGCCGCCGAGATTGTTAGGGCCGGAAATGGCGCCGTCAGCGTTCCCAATGCGCTTGCCGGTCTCGCTGCCGTTACGGATACCGCCACAGTCGGAACGCTCGGCTTTTGGGACTCGACCGTGGACCCGATCTTGACCCAGCTCCGCGCGTTTGCTCCGTACTATACCTCCCATCCGCCTGACTTGGACGACCTCTACTATCGTGGTGTAGCTGCCGATCCCGGTCGTCACACGAGTCGTGCTGAAGCTCTGGCAGCACTGCTGAGTACCGCGCAGAATCCACTGAGTGTTTCGGTATCGTCGTCCATGGGCAAGATTCGACTAGTGCGGGGCGGAAATGGACTCGTGCTGGCGTCCGAGCTACCGCCGTTCGCCGTTGTTCTTGCGCCCGACGTGTTTGACGGGCCCACGGTGGCGCGGTCCGGGTGGGCGGCGGTGCGCCGGGTGATTGCCGCCGAGTCGGCGCGGATCGTAGTCCCCATTGCTGGTTCGTCCTATTTTTTTTTGTTAACAGTGGAAGGCGATTGACGCAACTTTATTTGAATAGTCTTGGACCACCTTGACCGCCGCAAAAAGTACTCGACAGTGGCGCGGGATGCCGTCCGAGTCCTCGAAGCCCAGCTGGGCCGGCAATCCACGGCTGGGTCACCGGCAACAGGTGGGTCTGCGGCCGATGGCATTGTGCGGTTACAGCCGCGTGCCCAGCACACGAGCATTGCACCACCGCCGCAATCGCGACCTGGATCTGGGGATGGTTTGTCCATGAATGGCGACGATCCACACGCGGTGTACGCGGCAGCAGTGGCGAGTGCCGTGATACAGTGCGCGGCGCGCTTGCCTGCTGGTACCTGTTCTGCAGCTGTGGCTGGAAATGCAGCCATAGTGGTGTCTCGCGACCCGGCCGTCAAGGCCGCATGTGCGGCGCCGGACGTGGCGCTGCTCTGCGTCGATCCTGTCGACCTCGAAGGGTTTATCGCCAACAGCACGACCAGCCATTCATAGTCAAAAACTTTAATAAATCACTTCCTGCGGCGCATTCGGGTCCAGCGCGTACACATAGACCCGGTCAAATGCGCCGGCGAACGCGACCCGGCGGTCGTCGCGCGTGACGGCCGCCGCGTACACTGCGCCTTGGAGCCCAGCGACCATGGCAATGCACCGGCGCGACGCAAACGAAAACACTTTGAGCTCATTGACGGACCCACCGCCACCCCCACCCCCACCACCGCCACCGCTGCTGGATACTGTTCCGGCAACTCCAGGCCCGCCTGTCGAGACGGCCGCCGGTGCAGCGTTGGTGCCGAACGCGCCAGCAGTGACTCCTGGGCCGCCGCCAGCAACAATGAACCGGCGCGACGCCGAGAACCGCGCCGTGTACAACGGGCACCGCGAGCGCGGGCCCGACGCATCAAGCAGCGACCATGCTACGCCCTCGGCTAGTGCGCCCGTGCGCGCATTGTACAGATTGAGACACCCGTCGCCGGTTACGGCTGTTCCGCCGCTGCTACCGCCGCCACCGCCGCCACGCGAGTTGGACGGGGATGTCTGAGTTGAGGACGAGAAGTTCATGCTGGACAGCGAAGCGGTCGCGCGTGACCCGGCGAGAATGCGCGTCCCATCAGCATCCCAGTCGAGCGAGTCGCCACAGACGTGCGGGCGGAAAATGGATTTGATGGCCGTGCCGGTCGTGCGGTCCCAGATCTGAAGTATATATATTTTTTTGGTTTGCATGTCTCAAATGTACGATTGAAGTACAGTACCTGGATCGTGGAATCCCATCCGCCCGACATGAGCAATTCTGGCCGGGTTGGGTGGAACCGCACACAAAAGATGCGGTTGGTGTGGCCGGCAGAGACGTCTTCGGTCCCGTGCCGCAACTTTTGCACCAGGCGGTGTCCGTTGGCGCCAATACCATCGCGGTCGTCCTGTATCATCCAGGGTTAATTCTGATGGGAAGTCATGACCAAAATAAGGAAACGAACGTAGATCCGGATCACACAATCCGATCCAGCCGTCACCAGCACGGGCGCCAGGGGCGAAAACTCGAGCCCAAAGATCTGGTTGTCTGGCACCACGGGCAACGACCACAGCAGCTGTCCTGAGGGTGCGTGCCAGGCGACCACTTGTCCGTCAGGGAACCCAGCCACCACCACATCGCGAGCGCGCGGCGGGGCATTCGCCGGCTGCACCGACTCAAGATCGCGCATATCTACAGGCCCCGGTGGAGCGGTCGTCGGGCGCCAGGCCACCACGGTCGCGGGCACTTGCAACTCGGAGCTCGGTGGAAGCAGCACTGCTACCGGATCCTGCGATCCGGCGGCGCCGACACCAGGGTGGAACACGGCCACGCGGCCTGATGCCAGGCCACACGCCAGCAAGTCACCGGTATCGTTGAATGCGGTGGCGTGCACTGCTGCTGACCCGGACGGCGCGTGCCAGATGCATTTCAGGTTGCCGACTTCAGCGAGATTGGTCGCCGGGACCAGGATCGCTGATGCTCCGCCACTGGCGCCGGGTCCAGAGATGGGGGAGGCGCCCAGTGAGGATCCGGCACCGCCAAACAAAGATACGGAGGATTTGGTCAGGGTGCCTTTGCGGTTGGTGCCCGGGGTGCCCGGGGACGCGGTGGGCAGCGATCCAGAGCTGCGCTTGACTACGGGCTGGGCTGGTCGTGAGGGCTGCAGCTGTTGTTGTTGTTGTTGTTGTTGTTGTTTTTGCTGTTGCTGCTGCTGTGTCAGACTGGTGGCGGATTTGGCCGTGGATCCGGCAATGGGCCGGGGTGTCGTAGTTGGCATTTTTTCTTCTTTGGTTGGTTTATGTGGGGGGCTTTTGATCTTTTCACATCGCGTTCACATTTCTGCCGCATCTTGGTCGGATCTCACAGCTGATCATGTTCCGGCTGCGACTTCCCTGGTGAACAAGACATTGGTTTAGCGTGTGACGCACTTGCAAGATTGGCTCGGAAATCGGTTCCTCTCTTGAAAAAAAAATATAATGGTCTACTCGTTCAAAAACAAGGTTGCTCTGGTGACGGGCGGCGCGTCGGGGTACGGCGAGGTTGCCGTGCGTCGTTTTGTGTCGAAAGGGTTCGTTCGCCCTTAACGTGTTTGTGAATGGTCCAGCTCACCGGAATGAAGTCCCAGCGTCAAGGTCGTGATTGTGGACTTGAACGAGGAGCTCGGCGTCTCTCTGGTTGCCGAGCTCAACAAGAACAATTCGTCCTCGTCTCGTACGTCGTTTTTTCTTTTTGATGAAATGGAACCACCTTAAAAGATGTCAGCACACCCACAAAAGATCCCCGGCCGCCATCTTTGGCAAAGCGGACGTTACGTTTGAGGCAGAAATGCGCGCCGTGTATGATCTCGCGATCAATACCTTTGACCATGTTGATGTGTCATTCATTCACATTAAATGTGACGATTGACACCAAATGTGAAACAGATCGCGCTCAACAATTTCGGAGTCGGCGAGATGTTGCAGTTTGACGAGGATCCCAAGGGTCTCTGGCGAAGGGTCATTGACATTGATCTGAATGCAGCGATCCTCGGCACCATTCTTGCGACCGAGTACATACACAAGACGGGCGGCGGGGGTGGTGATCAACATCGCGAGTGTGGTGGGCCTGTCGCCGTTGTCTGCGGGTACGTTCCTCCCATTTTTTTTAGAAATCAAACGATGGGTAATAGCTCCAATCTACACGGCGGTCAAGCACGGCGCGATCGGGTTCACCGCGGCCCTACGCCCCTTGCTGCATACCAAGAAGGTGTGCGTCAATGCCATTGCGCCGTTCATTTCCCCACGCCGTTGGCGACGGGGATCCGCGACGGGCCCTTGTCATTCGACAAGGTTGTGGCATCGGCGGTCCCGTTGACGCCCGTATCGAGCGTTGTGGATAGCATTTTCACTGCCATTGAGAACGAGGATCTGGTTGCTCGGGGTATGATCCAATCTTTTTCTCTTTTGTAGGTTTTGTAACTGATGTTGATTGCTCAGTAATCCTGATCTCGCCCAAGGGAGTCAAGGTGCTCCCCCCGGTGTCGGCTAAGTTGTAATGGGAAAAATATATAATAAAATGCACGCTAAAAAGCGCATGGGGCTTTGACCTCGAGGTTTGGCGGAGCAAAAAGACGTGATATAGCAGCATGGGCTTGCTTCATGAATCCACCACCATAACCAAGGTGGCGTTTAGTTGCCAAAAAGCAAATGTCCGAAAACTTGCATTAAGGTCGGCCGGCCGCTTCGCTCTCTTTCGTCGAAAACTTTTCCGAATTCTTTCCACGCTTTTGTCTTCAGCTTCATAGATTAGACCCCCATATACACGAAGCAAAAACCAAAGCTAAAATAAAACAAATGGCCCGTTCCTCGCTCCTCTCTGCGCTGGCCGCCACCGCCATGGTGACCCTGCTGCTGGCCTCGTCCTCGACCGCCGCCCCTGTGGACCCGGCGCTCTTGCCCGGTGCTTCTGACCTCCCGCCCGTCATTGATGTGCCTGGCCCGACCTCCACCCCGACCGTGGTGTCGACCCCAGTTGCGCCCGTGGAGAAGCCCACCAGCGTGAGCGCCATCAGCACCCGCACTCGCACTGGCACTCGTACTGGTACTTTTACTGGTACGCGCACTGGCACCCGCACCGGGACTCGCACCGGCACGCGCACCGCTACCCGCACGCGCACCACTCCCACGCCGTCGTCTTCATCGTCTTCGTCGTCGTCCGAGACGCTGTCTCCCGAGGAGACGGACTCGTCCACGCCCACCCCCGCCGTCCCCACGCGGACCTCCACCACTGACGATGTGACCACCGCCTCCACCACGCGTGTTGGTCGTCCCATCACCACCACCACCACCGACGACCTGCCGGTGCCCACCGAGTCGGTGCCCTCTGAGCCGACCCAGCGCCACACCACCACCGAGGCCTCGACGACGACGTCCACGACCACGTTGGTGCTGCCGACCGTGGCGGACCCGACCGTGACGTTCGTGTTCCCGACGCCCATCGTCATTGTCACCCCGACCGCGACTGGCACCGATACTATCTCGACCTCCACCAGCCTCACGCCGGTGCCCGAGCCCACGCTTGTCCCTCCCCCGGTGACGGACGTGCCCAAGCCGACCTTCACCTTCACCACCACGTCGTCGGTGATCATTGTGGACCCGACCTCCACCTTTGTGACCGTCACGCGCACCAAGTCGTCGTCGCGCGAGGAGCCCACGGTTGTTGAGCCGACCTCAACCCCGATCATCATTGTGGTGCCCCCGACGTCCACGTCCACGTACACGTCGACGACGGACCAGACGGTGACCCAGCCGCCGATGCCGATTCCGACCGTCACGTCGACCGCCACTGGCACCGTGATCATCCCCATCCCGCAGCCCACCACCATTGCCCCGCCCGTGATCACCGGCACCGGCACCATTGCCCCGCCGGTCATCACTGGTACTCCGGTTCCCCCGGTTCCCACCACGACCCAGCCTCCGATGCCGGTTCCCACGCAGACGGGCGGCGCTGGTGGCAACAGTGGGTCGTCGACGATCCCCCCGCCCCCGGCCACCACGGGCTCGGTGGCGCCCGTCCCGATTGAGACGTCGGTCTCGGGCCCCGTGCAGACGATTCCGGACTCGAACACCAAGGGCTCGACCACCACCGGCGCTACCGTGACGGCGGCTCCTTTGCCCGTGCAGACCACGGACTCGGCGGTCCCGATCCCGACCGCCGCGCCCATCCCGGCCCCCTCGGGCACCGCGGGCTCGTCGTCGGCTTTGGCCCCGACTCTGACCCTGGGCGCGGGTCTGCCCGTTCCGACCCCGACCGCCGGTGCTGAGGCCGCCAAGGACGCGCCCGCTCCCGTGGCCGAGGTGGGTGCCGGCGGCGTGCGCGCGGACGCGGCTCTCGGCAGCATTGGTGACTTGGGCGCTGCCGGTGACGTGTCGGCCAACGGTGCCAACTCTGGTCGTAACGGCAAGGTTCTGGGCGGTGGTGCGCTGTTTGCCGCCAACAAGAACTCGGCGGGCACTTCCGACACCGCTTCCCTGGCGGCGCAGGAGCGCGACGGCGCGTCGGCCGCGCAGACCGGTACGGTCGTGTTTGGCGCGTCGCTGATTGGTGGGATGGCGGTCGTGGGCATGGCCATGGCTGGCGTGTTCATGGTGCGCAAGTCGCAGGCATCCGAGGCGGCGGCGGCGGCGGCGGCGGCCATGGCGGCCCAAGGGTCGTACGACGGTATGCAGCACGGCGCTGGCAGCGGGTCGATGCACTCGGTCGACATGGAGGTGGCCGACGTGCACCACCACAGCAATGACGGCAGCGACGTGGCCGTGAAGCCGAGTTTCTTTGAGTTGTAGAGTTGTCCCTTTTGTCCAATTGCATTGTGTTTTCTTCACTTTTAACTGTCGTCTCGCCCTGAGTAAAGAAAGGCCAGCGCCTCCCTGCCTTTGCTGGCGGCCCTGAACCATCACGGCGATGACGACCGTGGAGCGCGAGTTCCACATTGGCGGACTGCCCCTCGGCCGATACCTATACGGACCAGCCAACAAGGTGACGCCCTCGACTGCCCGCGAGGCGGTGATGCTCCTGGGCAACGCCTTGTCCGACTATGTCGACCCCCGCTTCGCTCTGGAGTACCACCACGTGCTGTTTGGTGCCAACCCGGTCTGCCTCCCGGAGGACGAGGCCAACCAAGAGAAGGTCCGGATTGGCGTCTCATTCAAGACGGACTCGCAACTGGGCACGGTGGCGATAGTGTCGGTTCGACACGACGTGGTCGCCGGGAACCTGGCCATGATGGGGTCGCTGGACCCGCAACACCGCATGTACCAACACGACATGATGTTCGTCCTGCCCGCCGACTACGTCACCGCGCTCCCCGACTGTACCTGGACGCTCGGCGGCCTGAGTACTCGCGCGCCACCCGGTACCACGGCACCGCCACCCTCACGGACGCCATGACCAAGGCTGGCGTGTCCTTCTGGCGCCTCCACGGTAGGCACGACAAGATGCTTACCCTGACGATCATCGGCAATGACCGCCACGTGCAGCGACCCACTGCCGCGGCCCTCACTGGCCTGGAACAGGCGCCCGAGTCCAAGGGATGGACCCACCACGGAACGGCCGCACCCAAGCGCAAAACCACCGAGCAGCCCGCGCGTACGCAGATTGTACCCCGCCCGACTCCCCGCCTCCAAACCGTACGCACGCCCAAGACTCCGGCCAGCCCCTCGCCGCACCAATCGGCTGCCAAGCGCCAGCGCCTCATGACGGCGCCTCTCCCACCTTCATTCGCAAACCCCACGTCCCCGAAGGCCGCCTCGAGCGCGGCCGGGGGCGCGCGTAATTAAACACCTGCGACCGGGACGCCCCGGAAGTAAAAGTTTAACGTAGCCTTTTTT
>MU625015.1:0-14117 GCA_025349905.2 Blastocladiella britannica
AAATGAATAAGGATTCCAGTTGGTAATTTTCTTCTCAGTGTGACTGCTCCAGAGGAACCAAATGTGCAATACCGTCGCTGCGGGCCGGTTTTTGATTTTGTGCTGCGCTGTTGTGAGCATGTTGAGAAGCCATGAACGGCCAGTGGGCAGCATAGGGATCTTGCGGGTGGCGTGGGACGCGTTGCGTAGGTGTATGGCGTCGCGTTCGTCCAGGTACTCTACAATGGACAGTGAAAGACGTCGTCGGGGACGCGTTCGAGGCGGGCCGAGATGTGCACATGCTCCTTTTTGTGAAGCAAATCAAAAATCAATAATAATAAAAAAAGAATGCTGCAGTCGATCCGCCGCCCGGCCATGTCCTCCCTGGTACCACGACTGAGCTGCCAGCTGGTTGCCACCACGACCGGACGCGTTTTTCCACGCGTCCCCTTCTGCCGACAACTGTCTGCAACTGCAACCCAACAACAGCAACAGCAACCGCCAACGTTTCCAACCGGCCACTCGCCGTACCCACTGCCGCAGCCGCACCCACGGGGACTGGTGCAAGTGTACGCGGGCCCGTTGGCGCGCACGGTCAAACTGATGAAGGTGTTTAGTATTTCGTCGCTGGGGGCCACGCTGGCGATGGCGCCGCTGGTGTACTACGTGGACGTGTCGGACGTGATTAGCGATGCGGTCAAGACGGCCATGATGGGGACTGGTATGCTTTAACTTACTACGTGACGCGCCATGGACTGATGAAGGGTAAAAAAAAAAAGCAATCGGATTCTCGGCGGTCTCCACGTCGCTGATCAACTGGTCGCTGTCGTCGTACGTGACGCGCCTGTGGGCTCCCGTGGCCCCCGCCGCTCTGGTTCCATCTGCAACTGATGCTGAAGAGCAACAAGCTCGGGATCCCGCCACCGACGCCGCCGACTACCTTTCGGTGAACGGCCCCGACCACCCGCTGGTTGTGGAAACCGTGTCGCTGTTCGGCCGCCCAATGTACACGGTGGTGCCCGTGGGTGCCATGGTCCGCCGCCACGTGATTTTCGGCACCTGGCACGCGACGCGGATCATGGACCACAACGGCAAAGAGATTCTGACGGTGGGCGCGGGCAAGAAGCTGTTTGTGCACGCGGACGGGATGCGCGACGGCGTTTTGGGCGAGCCGGCGCGGGTGGTGGAGTCGGCCGTGGTTTCCGCTTGACGGATCCCGGTTTATTCCGTACAATATAATGGCATCATCGTATACAGTTTGACTGCGCCACTACACACACACGGAAAGGTACACGACGCGCTCCCTTTTTCAGGGATCCGTTTTGCTGTCTGCCGACCCCAATACAAGTCAAAAATCCCTTTCATGAAGTAGTAAGGGGATCGCCGCATACTTTTCTTTTCTCTTCGCATAAAAGCCGTGTATCATCATATAATGTCCCCCACCCAGACCACGACCGTGACCACCACCGCCGAGCGCGTCGCACGCTTTGCCGAGGCCGCCTCGACCGACCGCAACGGCGTTCCGGCCCTGTCCCCCTCCGATTTCGCGTCGGCCATTCGCGCCGCCGCGCCCGACGTGCAGCTCTCGGACGCGCACGTGCGCGACCTATTCAAGGCCGCCGATGTTAAAAAGCAGGGCAACTTGACGTTTGACGATGTGGTTGCGTTTGGTGTGTATTTGATTTTGTTATTTTTATTTTACGTGTGGTTGCGGTGTGATTATATTGCTCGGGGCGACAATGGACGGGACGCGACGCGCATCTCCGTCGGTCGCCGGTCTGCGAGTGCATATGCCTCCAAGAGTTGGTCTTGCTTGCCACCACTGCGAGCATAAACCGCGAGCATAAGGCATCATCATCAACAAACACAAACCTAACTGCCATGAATGAATAATAGAGCACTCGCTGATCCAGGCCGACGCGCTCCCGCACCTGACGGCCGCCATCACCGGCGGTCCCGCGCCCGAAATGCACCTGTCCCCCGCCGTCCGCATTCTCAAGTCGTCGTACGCGTTTGCTCTTGGTTCGGTGGCAGGGGCCGTCGGCGCGTTCTCGATCTACCCGATCGACCTGGTCAAGACGCGCATGCAGAACCAGCGGTCGTCGGTCCCGGGAGAGCTGTTGTACAAGAACTCGATCCACTGTTTCCGCACCGTGCTGCGCAACGAGGGCTTTCGTGGTCTGTACTCTGGCCTGGGCCCGCAACTGATTGGCGTGGCGCCCGAAAAGGCCATCAAGTTGACGGTCAACGACCTGGTCCGTGGGTTCCTTACGCCCGCCGACGGAACCGCCATTCCGCTGTGGGCCGAGGTGATGGCCGGCGGGTGTGCGGGCGGGTCGCAGGTGATTTTCACCAATCCGCTGGAGATCGTCAAGATCCGGCTGCAGGTGCAAGGCGAGGCGGTGGCGGGAGGTGCTCCACGTCAGGGGGCCGTGACGATCATTCGGTCGCTAGGCGTGCGCGGGCTGTACAAGGGCGCGGCGGCGTGCCTGTTGCGCGACATTCCGTTCTCGTCGATCTACTTCTCGGCGTACGCGCACTTGAAAAAGGACTTTTTCGGCGAGTCCCCTTCCAAGCCGCTGGCATGGAGCGAGCTGCTGATGGCGGGAGCGATTGCGGGTATGCCGGCGGCGTACTTGACGACCCCCGCTGACGTGATCAAGACCCGGTTGCAAGTCGAGGCCAAGAAGGGCCAGACGAGTTACAACGGGTTGTTGGATGCCGCACGCAAGATTTACGCCGAGGAAGGGTTCAAGGCGTTCTTTAAAGGCGGCCCCGCACGGATCTTCCGGTCGTCGCCGCAGTTCGGCGTCACGCTCATGACGTACGAGGCGCTGCAGTCGTCGGTGCCGTTCCCGTGGGTCACCGACGCGGTGCCGATGGCCAAGGAGACCCGGAAGGTGTTGACGGGCGGCGAGGACAAGGACGGCGCGTTTGCGCGGGGTCGTCTGGCCGCGTGGATGGTCACGGACGTGCACGCCAAGCTGTACGGGCAGTCCAAGTGATCGGTTGTTGGTGGGGGGTTGTGTGAGTGTGGGTACCGCGGCGCGATCCTGCTGCGTGCTCTTCTTGCACACTTCCCTTCGTTGAAGCCGTCGGGGCCATATGGCAACTTTTATGTTTCTTTTTTAAATTATATACGGACACTTTGCAATTGGGAATACACGGCAATTTACTTAGAGTACCATGGAATGGCCCGGATGTTGTCGCAGAAATGACTTGACCGTTTGGTCGCGTAAATCTCTTTCAAAAGCAACAATCAAACGAAAAAAAAAAACAATGTCTGGACGCGCCCACCGCCGCCTACTCAAGCAAAAAGAGCTCGAGCGTCTGACAGCGCCTGTTGTCCCTACCGCCGTAGAACACGACGCGTCCGAGAGCGAGAGCGAGAGCGATGCCGAACCGGCCGTGGTCCAACCGAAAAAGCTCAACCCGTTTGCGTTACTGATGATGGAGGATGACGAAGATGATCAAGGCGCTGCTTCGTCGAGCCATGATGAGCAAGAAGAAGAGGACGAGGAAGAGGAGGTGGTGGTTGTGGCTCCAGCGCCGAGAAAGGGCAAGGCCAAGAAGCAGCAGCAACAAAAGAAAGCAAAGAAAAAGAACGCTGCCGCCGCGGCTGCCGCTGCTAGTGCCAGTGCTGCAGCAGCCGACGACGATCTGTCCATGGAAGAGCTCGAGCGCGTGCTGCGTGCTGCCTCGGCCGCGAACCACCAGTCCACTCGAGGCGGCGACGACAGTGGGGACGATGAGGACGAGCCCGAGGAGGCCGATGCCCACGGGTACATTTCTCTTCTTTCTCCTCTAAAATTGGACCATACCAACGAAGACATGGTAAAAAAAAAAAATTAGTGATGCCCTGGCCGCGCTCCTGGCCACCGAACCAGGCCATCTGGACCCCGACGTGGAGCTCGCGCGCATGTTTGGTGCTGAGTCCGTGGCCAATGCCGACCGCGAACTGGCTGCCGGAAACGCCGCGGCCGGGCGGCGCCGTGGAGGTGGTGGTGCCCGTGGCGGAGCGGGCGCAGCGGCGGGGATGGGCGGCCGTGCGGGAGGCAACGGGCTGCGCAAGTCGGTGCTGGCCGGTGCGCCCGACCCGGACTGGCCCCCTTACCACATGACCGGCGCGCACGCCGCGCGCACGGTTGTTCCGCGGTCGGCGTTGGCTTTACACGATTCCACCGGCGACCAAGAGGTGGTGGAAATTGACGCGGCGGACGCCAAGCACAAGAAGACGGTGCTGGTGATCAAGCACAACAAGCCGTTCCAGCAGATTCAGCGGCAATTCCTCGTTGCCGCGGCCTCGGGGGACCCGAACGCCCTCGTCTCTCTGACCCAATCGTACGCGCCCTACCACGCCGACACGTTGTTGCGGCTGCACCGCGTGGCCCAGGTCATGCGGTCGACCGACGAGGCCCGGATGTTCTTACGCCGCGCACTGTACGCGGTCGACCGCATGTTCCCACCCGCCGCCACGGGCGGGTGGGCATGGACCAAACCGTGGCCGCTCCAGGTGCCCTACACTGCACCCACGAACCGCGTGGTCCACCAGACGTTGTTGGCGCAGATCGGCGCCACCGCGCGGTCAGCCGGCGGGCGGACGGCCCTTGAAACCGCCAAAGTGTTGTTGGGGATCGACCACGCCGACCCGATGGCGGTGCGCGCGGTGATTGACGGGATGGGCGTGCGTGCGCGCGAGTCGGCATGGGTGCGCGACTGGGCGGCGTTCGTTACCTCCGATGGTCAGGACGACGCGTTCCCGACCGTTCGGTTCTCCGCGGCCATCGCCACATGGCAGCTCGGCGACGCCGCGGGAGCCGCCCGCGACATGGCTGCGGCGGCACGGTGGCGCCCGGACGTGGCGCGCGCGTTGGTTCCCGCACTCGCGCTCACCGGGTTTGACGACGCCAACGATCAAGAGCCCGCGCCGGCGGTGGCGTTGCACTTGCACTACTGCAAGCCGACATGGACCGACCCCCCGCTAGTCACCTGGGTGTCGTCGCTGCCGGCCGTAAAAGTGACTGCCGCACAGGCGAAACGCGCGCGCACTGCGTTGGCGGCGCGCGTGCCTGATGCAGTGTGGCGGCACGTACTGGCGGCCGAGATTCAGACGCTGGCGCCGCGGTTGCCAATGGAGATGCGGACTGCGGCGGCGATGAATGCCGTGGACCCGGTGCCGCCGCCGACACCCGTGATGATGTCGGCTGCTGCTGCTGATGATGACGCCTTGGAAGATGAGGAACAAACGATGGTACCTGTATTTTTCGACCCGTACGCCAACGACGATGGCGATGCGGCCGCGGTGGACATGTCGGCCGACCAGCAGCAGGGCATTTTTGCGGCGCTGCGCAACGTGTTACAGGGGATGGCGGCAGGGGACCGCGCCAATGCGGTCGCGCAGCTGGCTGGGCAGCTTCCGGCCGGCGTTTTGCGTGGACTCGGACTTGGTGGTGGCGGCGACGCCGCTCCAGCTGGTGATGTAGAGGACGAGCTTGACATGGACATGGATGAGGAGGAGGACGAGTGGGAGCAAGCGCCCATGGACGACGCCGACGCTGCGGAGCAGGAGTGGGAGGACTATGCGCACTTGCTGCTCGGCGACCAAGACCAGCAGCTGCAGCCCGACCGCCATGCCGAAGAGTAGCACCTTCCCAAACACATCTATTGATCCTATTAAGTTTTCCCTCCACACACCCCTTGCCGATCTTAAGCGCGGGAATTCACCTTCCCACGCGTCACGGGCGCCGACTTGAGGATATTGGCGCCCAATGCCGCACCGCCGACAGCGACGCTCGGAGCCGCCGCCGACTGCCGCTGCTGCGAGTCGCGGGCCGAGATCGCGTCCGCCCACATTTGCAGCTCGTCGGCCGACTTGAACTGCACCAAGTACACGCCCACGCCCTTGACGACGATTTCAAGGCAATGTTCGAGGTCCGCGGTGGTTGGGGACGTGGAAATGATCAGGTGCGACAGTGGGGCCAGGACGCCCGGCTTCACCGTTGCTGCTGCCGATTGATCGGCATGGTGTATGGGCGTGATCGCCAGCAAACTCTCGGATCCCATCAACATCAGGACGTGCCGGTGCCACGTGGACAGCATGCCGTTTTTTTTAACCGGGAACGTGCCTCGTAACACGGAAATGGTCATGGGCTCGCTAGGTTTCAAGGGACGGCCGGCGGAGCCCATCCCGACTGCTCCTCCGCCGGTGGACGAGGCGCCGCCGCCGGCGCGTGATCCCATGGTCGAAATGGCCACCACGTTGGTGTTAGACTGGCTGCTGGCGGACTTTCTAAGGGCAAAGTGCGCGGCCACAGCGATCCGGCCGAGGAGAGCGCTGTACGCAAACATCACCACGTACTGTTATACTTGCAGGTCAATGTTTGTGCCTCCAACCTGCACCATCAACGAAATACATACCATGATCACCACTTGCCGCACAATGAACGCGGTGAGCGTCGACGACCCGAACGAAAAGAACTCGAACATGGCCACCACGATCCCGGCCAGCAACGTGTTTTGCGCCACGTACGCCAAGTGCGCGCTTTCGCGGAAGTTGGAGGCAATATTGCGAGTCTGAATCCACGCATCCCAATGCTTAGCATGTTTCCCATATTACAAGATCAGAAATGGCATATACCTTGTACGCCAAGTACAACAGAACCCCGAGCAACCCCGAGTTGTACAGGAGCGTGGCGGCCGTCATGCCGGTCCCAAACCCGGCATTCGCCGACGCGCAGTCCTGGTAGTACCAGTCGTGCGAGGTGACAGTCATGGCGGTCGGCGGACTCACCACCGTCCACACCACTAGCAGGATCAGTTGAATGCCCAGCAGTAGCGACATGCCCAACATCAGCGTCTTGTTCTTGATTTGCATCCGCGTCATGCTGGCGTTGTCAAAGATGCGCCAGATCTATTTGTCAATACCCATGAGATGAGATGATGAGACCGTTGAGAGGAAAAGTATATGTGGTACCCGATACGCCTTGACCAAGCTCGCCGCCAGCACCAGCAATGCCCCAATCGAAAACAACCACAGGTCCACCACGCACGTAGCGGTCGTCTGCACGCCCAGCCCGACTAAGTTACTCACCAGCACCATGACCAGCCCCAACGCAATCACGCACAGGAACGTGAACGACATGGACTTGACTGCGGGAACTTCGCGGTTCTGCGCTAGCACCATGGTGGTCGCCACCACGATTGAAATAAACAGAGCGTTCATCGCCGCCAATGCCACGCCCGAGGGAGACGTCCATGTGGCAATCAGGGCCGCCCGGACGGGCACGTCCGGTGGAACCACCGACGTGCCTGAAAAAAACTTGGGCGGGGCCTTGGACGTGATGGACAGGTCCGGGTTCACCTCGTATGCGACGGTGGCAGTCCCATTGTACCAGTTGTAGACGGAGAAGTACCCCAGGCGGTTTCCCACTTCGTCGTAGCGAATGGTGCCTGTAAGCCCCTCGAACGAGTTCAAAAAGTACCGCGACAGGTCCGGGTAGTAGGTGCGCGCGAGCACGTTGGTGGCGCCGACGGTATTCACCAACTGTCAAATGGTTTGTGTGAGATCCAGCAGTCGTCCAATGAAGAAAATGGGAAGGAAACATACCCCAATGACTCCACGCGCCAAAGCCGTCACGCAATCCTGCATCAGGAACGTGTACGGCGGAATCGATGCAGTCGGGTACGCGGCATTCCACCGCGCGACACTGGCATTGTACATGGTGGTGAAACTGTTTTCGCGCGGGAACATGTACATGAGCCCGTTCACTTGCGCCAGTTCGGTGGCATTGGCCGCTTGGTTGGCCCAGTCCGAGAACCCGTCGGGAGCGAGCCAGACCCAGTTGGGTCCGATCATATTGGCCTCCCTATTTTTTTTTTAACGTAAATAGCAGCCTTCGATTCAGACAACATTATGAACAAAGTACCGAGCCTGGCGCATCAAAACATGGCTATCGTCAACGAGGGAGCACAGCATGATGATCTGCGTTCCCGAATCTTTCACCGCATTCAAGATCACGGTGAAATCGGGCTGTCCGGGCTGAAACACCTGGTTGGCCATGATGGTGATTCCGATCGTGGAAGCGGTGTTCACAAACGAGCTCATCACTGATTGCCCGTACGAGTCGGCCGACGCAATCACCGCCGCAGTTGCCCAGCCCATGTGCCGCGCAAACCATGCCAATGCTTGGCCTTGTTGCGGATCCTCTGGGATTGTCCTTTATATATACATTGATTGAGCTACAATACAATAAAGCGAAAATGCACGTGCATGTACCGAAAAAAGTACGGGAACTGCGCCTTGTCCGACAACGTGTGACTGGTCGCCATCCCGCTGCACGACCACATGTACGCCCGCGACCCGGCCAGTGTCATCGGGATCGTCAAGCTTGAGTCCCACTCGCCGACCACCCCGACCACGGTCGGATCGGCCAGCAACGGTTCCATGGCCAGCGTGGTGTTGAAGGCCGTGGCATTGGTGGCGGTCGCAATCACTTGGAACTGGGTTTGGCCGGTTGGATCCAGCGAGTTGAGGTCGGGCGCCAGTAAGTTGATGAAGTCCACGACGCCCGTGGCGCTGGTTCCGAATTCGGTGTTAAGGATCGGGAGGTTGATCGAGATCTTTTTTTTTTTTTTTTGGGTACAAGGAATGAATGAAGGGTGTTGTGGACGGGTCGTCGAGAAGTGATCGCTTGCGAAGAAAATTGAAGTACCTTGAATGTGGTCGTGGTGCCACTGGCAGGAGCCACACACAGTGCGAGGAGTGAGAGCAGAGCAAGGGTGATCGGTCCCAGCATGATCCGTGGAAATGCCCACTTCTGGCCAGTTGTGGTAGTAGCGGTGGTGATGCAAGCTGATCTGAGCGTCAGCGCTCGGCTGTATTCCATCCTGATAATTTTTTTAATTTATGTATGGTAAATAGTGGGATACGGAGGAACAGTCTTTGTCTTGCAGGTTGATCTTCTTTTCTGACTCTGGAAATTTCCAGTTTTATAAATAAAGAATATAGAGTTCCTATTATGGTCCGTAAGTGGGAAAACTAACGTCACTTGCAAAAAATATTTGGGAAACCCAACGCCGCGTTTCACTATACAGCAATGATGCACCCATGTTTCAAGTCGGATTTTTTCCCCCTGTTGAGCCACCCGAGAGTTGCACCCAGGCCGAGCTGCGAGGGTGCGGTCGGTCGATCCAGGAACAAGCTACCGGGCGTGGCCTGGTACTAGGTGCTCTTATGGTCGGTTGCTGGGTTGAAGCATAAGAGCCGGAGATGCTGCTTAACGCTCATTCACCCACATGTCGGACTTTGCGCACGCACGCACGAGCGGCCGCTCTCAACACCACCCCCATTATTGCGCCTCTCTTTCTCGCTCTCGCTCTCGGAAAATCCGCCATACAAATTTATAACAAAAAGGAGGAGACAAGACGAGCGTAGCAGCCGCCTCACACTTGTCGTCGTTCGTCGTCGTCCTTTCAAGCTTGTCAACAACCCCAACCATCAACCAACCATCAACCAACCATCACCTCGTACCTAGACTGGCCGGTGCTCCTGCCAAAAAGAAAAACTCTACTATAGACCGGGTCCGCCCATAGAAAGAAGAAAACGCCACCTCATATAAAAATGTCCGCGGGCGACCACCTGTACCTGATGTCCTCGCCGACCTACACCGACTGGGCGAAGACCGCCACCGCCCCGGGCGACGCCATGACCACCGCGTGGCTGCACTCGCTGCACCGCGGGTCGTTGATCCTGCTCCTGGTCCTGATCCCACTTAACCTGTTTATTGTCTACGACATGTTCTGGAAACGGCGGCGCCCGTTGTTTGGCCCCGCGGGTGGGCTGATTCCCGTCGGTCCCGGCGGGTCCGCGGCGGCAGCGGCAAAAGCAGCGGCTCTGGGGCTGGGCAAACGCCCGTTCCCAACCGAGTGCATGGTGGCCGCCATCACCGCCGCCAGCCCGTTTGCGATTGCCTGGCACGTGCTGATTCTGTACGGGACCGACCCGATCACCGGCGGAGTCGACACGGGCATGTCGACGATGACGGCACTGGGTTTGTCCCGCGTCCACCCGCTGGTGACGTACCTGGTGCTGTGCACGCGCAACGTGTTCCAGACGCTGGCGGCGGCCGTGCACTTGGTCGGCGTCCTGCACACGATCCCGGTGTTCATGGCCGACCCGGCGTACAAGGCCGCGGCGGCGCGCGCGGCGGCCCCCGACGAAATGCTTAGGGCTGCCGGGTTTGTTCGACGCACGGGGATCCGCGCAACCGTCGCCAAGTTCATCTTGCACGATTTACCGCTCCCTTCACCGGCGACGTTACAGCGAGTGCTGGTGGCCACGCTGACGACGCATTTCGCGCTGATCATTGGGTTCTCGACATTGCTGGGCGTGGCCGATAAGGAGACGGTGTGGGCGGCCGCGCACGCGGGTCTGTGGGGCTCATGGATCGTGACCTTGACGGTACTGGGTGGAGCTGCGTGGCTGTACTTTATCAAGATCCTGTGGGTCGTGGACCGCAATGAGCGCGACCGCCGCCAAGTCTTGTCGCCTGGCCATAACGCTGACGGTGCAGCGGTAGCGGCGGTGCCGGGGTCGGACGTGATGCCCGTGGCACACCCGCGGCCGCTGCAGTCGTTCCACCCGGGGTCGTCGATCGCGCAGTCGGCGTACCATCCCGGTCCTGGCCCTCGACATGCCGGCGCTCCTGGTGGTCCAGGTGTGGCGTGGACCGACGAGAAATCACGCACGCCGTCGCCCGATGTGGCCGAGGGCGCGCACGCCGTGCGCTCCGACTCGACCTACGCTGCTGGCAGTTATTTCAGCGCCAGCGCTTTACCGCCGGTATCGGCGCCGACCCGCGTCCTGTCGCCGTCAGTCCGAGGCCTCCCGCCCACATCCAACCTGTCGTTCGACGACGCATGGGCCGCGGCCGCGTCCACGTCGGCCACGGCGATCGACCGCCACGTTCCCATTGGGCAGCCGATTCCAACTCCGCCGCCGCACCTCAGCGGAGGAGGAGTGCCGTTGCGGTCGCCCGTGTCGGAGAAACCGCGGACGGCGTCGGCGGCATCCACCACCGCGTCGTACGCGTCCCGGCCGCCGTTGTCCCCGATCATGGTGCGCGCGTACACCCCGCACCCGAGCGGTGGCACCGGTGGGCGGACTCCGTTGTCGCCGCAATCCCCGCCGCCCGCACCAGGTCAAGGTGGCGGGAGTGGATCGACGGGCCGACTAGGCCCAGCCGCCGAACGCGCCGCCGCCGCGCTCCGCAACACGCTTACGGCGTCGTCGCACCGGCTGCTAGCGTTACGTCAACTCCGCCTCATGGCCGTCATGGTGCCCGGGTTCTGCCTCACCATCGCGGTCCTGTCGGTGATGAACTTGCTGGCGGTAGCGACTCGCGCACCGACATCATCGTGGGTATGGGTGGTTCCGGCTGTCGCGCAGGCGGTGGCGGGGGCGTCGGCGCAGGCGACGGTGGTGATCCCGATGGGCGTGCTGGTGGTGCATGCGGCGCTGGTGCGGCACGAGGCGGACCGGCAGCGGGTGGCGATGGCGCGGCTGAGTCAACAGCAGAGCGGTCTAGGTGGTGCGGGTGCGGGTGGTCAGACGTCGACGATGGGACCGAGTGAAAGTCGGTGGTGAGTTGGCGAGGGATCGGGTCTTGCGTGGGTGTGTGTTCAGTGATGTCATAATAAATATCTCTTTTGAATAAAAGAAAAAAACTAACATAAACAAAATACAATGCTGTCGTCCGCCGTCCGCCTTGCCCGCCCGGTACTTTTTATATATATATATATATCCCCCATATTCGATCCATTGACCAAAGGGACTCATTCCTATGTCATAGATTATTGCCCGCGCCGCCTCCACCCTGGTCCTGGTCGAGTCCACCGCCGCCGGCACCGTTGCCCCGGCCACCTACAACGCCGCCACGGCCGCCCGTGCCCTTGGTGGGGACCTGACGTACCTTGTCCCCGCCGCGTCGAAAGCGGCCGCTGCCCCCGTGGTGGCCGCCCTGCAAGCCCACGGCAACGCCGGCGAAGCCTACTCGATCCTGGTGGCCCCCGCCGCTTCCTTGGCGGCGCACCCGACCGCGGCCGAGACCCTTGCGCCCCTTGTGGCCCGCGCGGTCAAGGCGACGGGCGCCGAGCACGTGGTGGCGCCGGCCTCGGCGTACGCCAAGAACGCTGTCCCGCGCGCGGCGGCTCTGATGGACGTGGCGGCGGTGTCGGACGTGGTTGGGGTCGTGGCCAACGATACGTTCACGCGGCCGATCTACGCGGGCAACGCCATCGCCACCGTCAAGTCGACCGATGGCGTGAAGGTGATCACGGTGCGCACCACGGCGTTTGACGCGGCCGAAGCTGCTCCGGGTACCGCGCCGACGTCGGTCGAGACATTGCACGAGGAGGAAGCGTCCACCGCCACGTCCACCGCGTTTGTCGCCGAGGAACTGGTCAAATCGGACCGCCCGACCCTGGACGCCGCTCGTGTGGTGGTCGCCGGTGGCCGTGCGCTCAAGTCCGCCGCCAATTTCGCGATCTTGGAAGCCCTGGCCGATAAGTTGGGCGGGGCCGTGGGCGCGTCGCGCGCCGCCGTGGATGCGGGTTACGCCGACAACTCGCTGCAGATCGGGCAGACGGGCAAAGTCGTGGCACCCGAATTGTACATTGGGGCCGGGATTTCGGGCGCCATTCAGCACTTGGCGGGGATGAAGGACTCGAAAGTGATTGTGGCCATCAACAAGGACGCCGACGCGCCCATCTTCCAGGTGGCGGATTACGGGTTGGTGGCCGACTTGTTTGAGGCGGTTCCCGAGATGACGGGCAAGTTGTAATTGGGGGCTCTTGGTTTGTGATTTGCATTTAATTAGTCGTCGTTCTTCTTGATCCTCTTGGCCCGTTTGGCCTTGCTATTCCCCTCTGTGGCACCAGCAACCACGTTTTCGGCCGCCCGCTCCACCGCGCCATCCACGTCGCTCACCCGCCACATGAACTTGTGCCGCTCGTTGTACGCGTCCACGCCCATCTCCAGCAATGGCCACGTCTCCCACCGCACCGACACGACGCGGTCCCGGTCGTGCACTTGCGCCACCACGTCACCCGTCGATCGATCTCTCACAGTGGCCGACAGATCGATCGTGGCCGTCACGTCCACCACCACGTTGTGGCGCATCGGGTCGCGGGCGTTCGGGTCCGCGCTGAACGGGAACGATGGGGATGAATCGTCTTTGTTTTTATGGACCACGACCACTTGGACGGGTCCAAACGACCGCGCGGTCGAAGAGTCGGGCAGGTCGTCCGGGGTAGTGGACATCAGGAGTGCGGTGCGGCGGCCACGGGAGACATGCCGGTTCGGTTGGAGGGGGTCCAGGATCAGGGATCGGGGGCCAAACTGTGTAATTTTTTTTTTTGGTCAATACAGCAAATCCCACCAAATAAAAAAAAAGATGGAGGGCATACTTGGAAAAACCAATCTGAAATCGCCACGTCCCGCACATCGCTGACGACAATCTCCACCGACGCGGGCGCAGGCTTGAGATCCGATAAACGAGAGTGAGCACTGGTGATCATCTTGCCCAGCGCAGGAGCAAACAGGATCGTGCGCTCATCGTCCTCGCTGAACGCGTCGGGCCGTTTCGCGTCAAACGACATGGCCTCCAAGGCTGGGGCCAGAGCCGTTTCCACTACGACAATCATTTTTAGTAAGACGACCATTCGCCCTTTTTATGGAGATATTGGCAATGTACCTCCGTCCCGAAACTGGCCCTCCAAGTACGCCTGCCCGCCGTCCTTTTGCGCCCAGGGAAAGATCCCGTCCAGTCGACGCGTCGCCGCCCGTTCCGCGAGCCACCCGACCATACGCGCAAACAGGCCCGATGGTTCGTTCCCTTCGTCTTTATTCTTTTGGGGTTGATCGCCAATATTGTCGGTTGATGATGAGTCGCCAAGGCGGAGAGGCAACGCGTCCAGGGCCTCGTGGTCCTGGGGCGATGGAGCAGTGGAAAGGTGACGTGCTCGCCGGGTCGCGGCCAACGCGGTCAAGACGGCTGTTGGTCCAGGTGCGGCTGTCCGTTGACGGACGTGACGAAGGAGGACCAGTGCCATTTTTCTTTACGGGTTTTTTTTTTTTTTTT
>MU625016.1:0-14117 GCA_025349905.2 Blastocladiella britannica
CGAGCCCCCGAACACCAAGCCCACCGGTCTCCGCAACGACGCGCAGTTCTGCTCGCAGGTCGGGCTCGGCGGCGCGCTGCACGACGGCACCCAGAAGAAGACGGTGACGTGCTCGACGACCGTCCAGGGCACGATTCCGGCGTTCGAGAACATGGTGTCGTCGATCATTCTTTCGCCCGCATCGGGAGCGACCATCAAGGCCTCGAGCGACGTGACCGTGGCCGTGCGCACCCAGGGCATGAACTTGGGCTTCTTCGAGGACCCCAACACCCGCTACTACACCAGCCCGCAGACGCTCGACAAGCAGGGCAACATTGAGGGTCACCAGCACGTCACCGTTCAGGCTCTGGGTAACGCGCAGGCCCCCCCGAACCCGCAGACGCAGGCGCTTGCGTTCTTCAAGGGACTCGACCAGGCTACCAACAACGGCATTCTGTCGGTCACCATCCCCGCCGGCACCCTCAAGCCCGGACTCACTCGCATTTGCACCATGACCGGTACCCGCGGTCACCAGGCCGTGCTCATGCCCGTGGCCCGTCGCGGTGCCCAGGACGATTGCATTCGCGTGACCGTCGTTTGAAATGAGTTGAGCGTCCAATATACAGTTTTCTTCATTACTTTTTTTTTTTTGCCGCGGTGGGTTTGGCCTTCGGTCGACCATGAAGCTTCAAACTGGATTTCATTCACCAAAGAAATTATGCAATGTTCTCCAAGTAATCCTTGATCTGGTGTGGCAGCAGCTTGCGGAACCGCATGGTCCCGGGCTCCTCGATCGAGTGGTTGGGCACGCCCTCGACCCCAACGCCGACGCCATGGTCCATGGTCATGATCCCGACCTCGAGTGCGTTCTCATCCAGCTGGCCCTCGATCCCTTCCTTGAGGGTGAGGATCGCCGTGTGCACGGCGTCGTCCAGCTCCAGGGTGTCATTGTAGCGCTTCTCCAGGAACGTCTTGGCGTTGATCATGTTCTTGCCAATGGCAGTGGCCTTCCAGCCAAAGTAGGTGCCCGAGGGGTCCACCTGGTACAGCGAGTGGCCCCGGTGCGAGTCCCAGCCGGCGACCAGGAGCGACACGCCAAAGGGACGCACGCCTCTGTAATTATACTGTTAAGTGATCAAGATCACAGCCCAAGAAAAATATAAAGGCATACCCCGACTGCGTGTACTCTTGCATGACAGCGGCAATCTCTTGCACCATGATGGCCACGGGCGGGTCCTCCATGTACACGCGCTTGTATGCCTGCGCCTGCTTGCGGGCCTTGGCAATCAGTAAGCGGGCGTCGGGACCCATGCCCGAGTACACGACGCCAATGTTGGCGCAGATGGGGGCGACCTTTTCCAGAGTCGAGTCGTCGACCAGCACCGACGGCGATTTCTTTTCGGTGGCAATGACGATCCCGTTGGTTGCTTTTTCATATGAATGGTCAGTGCCAATAAGGAATGATTCGACCAACTAAGAATACCCTTGATGCCAATCGACGTGATGCCGTGGTTGACGGCGGTCAGCGCGTGCTCGATCTGCACGAGCTTGCCCGACGGCGAGAAGGTGGTCAGCGAGAAGGAGTAGCGGTCGCCCATTTTTCTTACTGTTGTTGTTCTTGATCGTTGCTTTTTAGCGAGAGAGCTCTTTCAAACCTCAAAGCGTCCGTCCAAGCTTATAACGAAAAGAAATATGGTCCGCCTCCTCGACCGTACGTGCCTCCAATAACCTATACTCCCTCAACCCAAATAAAATAAATATGAAATAGGCGTCCTCGCCGACTACGTCATCCCCGTCTCCGAGCCCATCGCCGCGCTGGCCGACACCCGGCTCGGGATCGATGGCGGCTACTGGCTGCGATCTCTGATGCTGTCACTCCGCGAACCTTTAGCCGCTCCCCTCGGTGCCGGGTTCCCGGCCGCGCTCCACCGCGCCGTGATGCGCGACGTGGACCAGTGGCGCCACCACCGCATCACCCCCCTGGTGGTGTTCTCGGGCTTACCGATCAAGCCGGGGAAAGCCGACCAGCTGTTCCCGGGCGACGCCAAGCGGTCGGGCAAACGCACCGTCGCCTGGGACCTGTACCACCAGGCCACGGCGGCTACTGGAGCTACGTCGAATGCGCCGGGCATGCCGAACGCCATCATGCACTGGTCCGACTCGGTCCCGATCGTCACGGCCGAAATGCACCCGACGGTCATGGCCATGCTGGCGGCGGCGGGCGTCGAGACGTTGCGTGCTCCCTACAGCGCCTGGGGCCAACTGGCGTACCTGATGTCCCACTCGGACCAGCCGATCCACGCAGTGTATGCGCCGCCCGACGCACTCATGTTTGACGGCATTGATCGGCTGATCACTCACCTGGACTTGGCACGGTCCCCGACCCCGACGTTCACCTGGGTCGACAAGGACCGGTTCTTGGCGGCCGTGCGTCTTTCCCCGGCCCAGTTTTTGGACGCGTGCATTCTCGCCGGATGTGACTGGCTGTCGACGTACTACCCGTTCACGCAGGACAAGGAGCTCGAGTTCAACTGGGGCGCGCTCATTAGCCTGGTGCAAGGGTTTGGGTCCGGGATCAGCTTGATCCATCGTCTGGGCGAGCCCAGTGAGGTACGCAACTTTTTTTTTTCTTTTGGTCGTCTCATGATTGGAATGGCACCTGAGACACTTACCTTCAAAACACATTATGTAGCAAAAAGCACGCTACATTGACGACTACGCGCGCGTCCGGTGCTTCATCAAGCACCAGCTCGTCCTGACCTTACCCTACGGCGCCGTAGCTCCACTGAACCGCGGCACCGCCCCAAGCGACCTGCACGAGGTGTTTGGCCACCGGTTCCCGGACTCGGTGTACGCGCTGCTGGCCAAGGGCGCGCTGCACCCAACGCACTTGCTGGCGCCGCTACTGCACGGCGTGGCGCCCGAGTTTGCGCCGCCGTGTGGTGGGGAGACGGCCGAGTACCGGGCGGCCCTGGACCGCACAGCCCGCGCACGCGCCGTGGCGTGTGCGGTGGCCGCGGCCGGGTGGGACCAGGAAATGTGGCGGAAACGGACGCTGGCGGTGGTCCCGTGGTACCTGCCGCGGCCATCGGTTCGTACCGCGGCGACGGCGGTACCGGTGACGTCCGGACCCAGTGGGACTGCGACTTCTCCCACTACCGCTAACAGCAGCGCTGGATCGGACGTGCTGGACTGGATCACCGCCGGCGCCATTTCGCTGGGCGATCCGGAAGCAATCGCAACCAGTGTCGGAGCCAAGCCGCGCGACCCGAAGCGACCCAGTGACGCCGCGACTCGGCGCTGGGGACGCGTGGCGGCGGCGGTGGCGGCGCGGGTGGTGGTCCATGGAGCGGTGGACCCCATTGCCGTGATCCGCGAGGTGGCTCAGGGATGGCAGCCCGAGGCCGATTCCAAGGTATGTATCCATCTTTTTTTCGTGTTCGAGTGCCAGTCTGACTTTTGGTTGTCAAAATTTAAAAGACCCCCGAGTCGGCCGCGCAGCTCGCCACCACCGTGGTGCTGGACGCGCTCACTCATCTCGGGTACTTGTCGGCCACCACCCACGCGCCGACGCCGCTGGGCCACGCACTGGCAGCAGCAGCGGCAACCGCCGCGTCTGTTCCGGGAGAGCGGCAGCTGCTGCAAGCGGAACTAATTCGCGACGGCGCGCTGCACGGCCGCGATTACTCGCGCGTGTACGAGTCCGGCACCGCCATCAACCGGGACCTGGCAGCTGTTCCGCCGGCGGCCCGCGAACACATTGTGTTGCTGTCCCGCGTGGCAGCTACCGTAGACCTGACGGGCCCGCTGGCCGCGGCGCCATGGTCCGGTCCGCTGAGCCGCGACTTGCTGACCGGCGTGTCGGTGGTGAAGGCGGGGGTGCGGGCGATCAGCGCCGTCACCGAGGGATGGTTCGTGCACCATGCCACGGCATTGAGTGCTGGTGCTGGTGCCGCTGATGAGTACCATGCGGCCGAGTCGGCGGCCACCCGCGCCGCCACTTTGCTTCCGCTCGCATCCGCGGCCTCGTCCGTGTCGGCAGCCATGCCGATACTGACCCACATGTACCTGACGCGCCGCGCCGCCGCCGCACACCCGCCGGTCGACGAGGACCGCGCGGCGGCGGTGGTGGCGGTGAGCGGGCGGCTCGGGCCCGCGTCTACGCCTGCGGTTGTGGCGACGCAGGTGGATGCGGCCCGCGCCGCGGCAGTTTCGGCCTTGGCAATTGCGCGCGCGTTGGCTGGCCGCGGGGGCAACGGCGGCAGCGACTCGCCCCTTAGCTTGGATCCGGCGGCGGCGTCCGCGGCGGCAGCGGCAGCGGCGGCACTGGGCCGCGCGGTCGACTGGATGCGCGGGTTGGACGGTGGTGCACCGGCATCGCCCGTGGCGGTGACTCTTCCTGCGAGCAAGGTCGTGGCGGCGGCGGCACCGGTACCGGCGGCCAGTGGCGGCGGCAGTGGGGGCAGTGCTCCTCCGGCAGTGGCCCAAACGACTCCGGCTCCGGCTCCTGCTCCGGCCCCGACGCGTGGTGGGGGTGGTGGTGGTGGGGGCAAGCGCAAGGGCGGCGGCGGCGGAAACGGGCGGCGCTGACGTGAGTGAGTGAGTGAGTGATCGATTGCAAGGCAAAACGAACAGAAGCAGATCATGTGTGTGCCGCTCTCTTCATACGGCAAAACTGCCAAGAAAAACAGCAAACAAAAAATGACCCATCAGCAGCAGCAGCAGAAGACGTTCCTGGGCATGCTGCAGGGCACCAAGGGCGTTAACGATGAAGAAGGGGCCGAACCAGTCGACCTGGAGGCTATGCTTCCGTCCGAACGGCGCGCGTACTTGCAGCGCGTCGGCACGCCCTCCATCGCGTCGATATCGTCGCCCACCACCCCCACCGCCGCTTCGTTCTTTACGGCTGTACCCATGCCGAGCCCAACGACGATATCTTCGCCGCCCTCAGTGCCGGGGTCGGCTCCACAGGCGGTGCCGCCCCGTACTCTCCATCACCATCACCACCATACGCATCAGCACCACAAGGGTCTCGAGTCATCGTCGTCCACGGCCTCTTCGTTTTCAGGCAGCAGCAGCAGCGGCGTCGGATCAACGTCATCGTCGTACGACCGCACCGCCGCGTTCTTTGCGTCCGCATCGCCCACAGCGGCGGGGGCAGCCCATGGGAATGGGGCGATCGGCGCGGCGGGGATGCGGTCGCTGCCGCGGCTACCAGCCCCCTCCGACGGCCACGGACACCATCACGACACGGGTGCGGCGGCCGTGGCCCGGCGTCGGTTATCGGTGAGCACCACCTCTGTCCCTGTCCCTGGGTCATCGCCGGCGGCGGCTCCTCCTTCGGCTGCGTCTTCGACCGCATCGTCGGGATCGGGGCTGCAGTCCATGTCCCTGCCGCGCTTACTCATGACCCATCCCGCGATACCACCACCTCCTCTGCTGTCGGTAGCACCACCGCCGTCATCGTCGTCGCCGTCGGCTCCAAGCTCGGCGATCCCAGCGTCATCGGCGACCAACTTGCATCTGCCACCGCAGCCGTCGCCATTGGGGACCCAGTTCCCGATGGACGCGCTGCGCGATCCGGTCTCCCCTCCTTCTGTTGCTTCTCCCTCGGTACTGTCGTCGTCACCACCGCCGCCAACAACGGGCCACCACCTCCACGATCACTACGACACCGATTTCTTCTCCACGTCGTTCGCTGGCGGCGGCGGCGCGACTCCTGCCCCATCGCCCGTCACGCCCTATACTGCCGCTGGTGGCACCGCCAGTCGACCTACGACGCTGGTGTTTGACGTGACGTTGGCCGAGCTGCAAGGCGATGCGCGCCGACAGTCGAGGCCGACGACCAGTGCCGCCACCGCTACCATGAACCATGTTGGTCAGGACGATCAGGACGAGGAAGTGGACGATTCCAACACCATCACCCTCGATATGCTGAATCTTGATCAGGGACGCCCTAGTACTGGTGGAACGACGGGCGCCGGGTTCCGGTCGCGATCGCTGCCGGCAAACACCACCATGCCTCCCACCGCAATACCCACGGCCACCGCAGCTGCTGCCGCCATTTCTTCCTCGTCCTCCTCTTCTTCATCATCCACGGCCGCATCCCCGTCCCCGCCTCCACCTCCGTCAGCGTCCCACCACGCCGCGCACTCGGGATCGTCCGACGCATCCACGCTCGCCCCCTCCCCGCCGCAAGCCCCAACGACCGTATACTCGGACCCCATTCTCGACCACTACGTGCTAGAGGCCGTGGTGGGTGTCGGCGCGTTCTCGAAAGTGTGGTCCGCCGTGCACCGGCGGTCGCGGGTGCGTCGGGCCGTGAAGCTGGCCGATTTCGGCGGCGGCACCGCACCCACCTCGGTAGCCAGGGGAATGCTGGCCAACGAGATCCGAGTGTACCGCGCGCTGGGCGGGGAGTGCAGCGCGATTCTCGGGTGCTTTGAGGCGGCCGAGTCGCCGAGCCGGGCGGTGCTGGTGCTGGAGTATGCGCCGGGAGGGGACTTGTTTGACTTGTTGGCGTACCGGCACTACGATGTCGGGATGGAGGACGCGCAGTCGATTACGTACCAGATGTGTTCCGGTATGTGCCAGTTTACCTTTAGAGAAAAAGGACACTCATCAAGATTGATTGAATAGCTCTGGCGTACATGCACGACCGCAACATCGTGCACCGCGACCTGAAACTGGAAAACATCTTACTGGTGTCCCGCACCCGGCCGTACACGATCAAGCTGTCCGATTTCGGCATGTCCATGATCCTGCCGTCGGCCGACACCCGAATTGACTCACGGTGTGGGTCGGAAGAGTACGCGGCCCCCGAACTCATCATGCTCACGGGGTCGGCGTTCGCGCCCAAGCCCGCCGACATGTGGGCGGCTGGCGTTATCTTGTACGCGCTGTTGGTCGGGCAGTTGCCGTTCACGCCCGAGGCCCGCGATATGGTCGTGGTCGAGACGGTGCCGGTCGGACCCACCGACGATGGCGAGTTGCCGCCCGAAGCGATACTGGCGGCGCCGGAGCCCGTGGTGGCGGGAACGGGAACGGCGGCGGCAGCGGCGGCTATTGCGTCGTCTGCGGCTGCTATTGCTGCCAGTGCGGCTGCAGCTGCCATTCCACCGCCGACCCCACCGCCGCCGCCACGATCCGCCACCACCACCCCGACCACATCGACCCCGTCGTCGTCATCGTCCCGGCGCGCGTCCGCGCTCCTGCGCCACTTGGAAACGCGTTTGGCGTTTCCGCGCCCGTCACGCACCGCCACCACGTCCCCGCAGATTCTGGAGGGGACATTGCTGACTGCCCCGCTACCCCCCGCCCCGTCGCCCGGCGTCCCCGACTCGCCCGCCCCCGCCAATGGTGGGCCGACGGTCAAAATCATTCGACGCCGGTCCACCCGGAAAGCAGGGCGGCGGTCCATGTGGCACCGCATCGCGAGGGCCGAGTTCACGTTCCCGGACGCGGCGATCGAGGCCCCCGTTGGGTCCCCTGCGGCGGCACGGCTCGACGATTTGGCAACACGAGCTACGACGGGCGCGGTATCGGCATCGGTCGGGGCAGCGAGTGGGGCGGTGTCGATGGAGTGCGGGTCCGAGGGCGAGTGCGCGGCGGTCATTCAGGCGGCCGTGGCTGAGGCCGTGTCGGCGGTATCCGCCGCGGAGCAGGACGCACCCGACAAGTCCCAGGCACCATTACAACCATCGACGGAGGCGCCGCCAGCAACAAATCCGTACCCGCTGCTCACGGTCGAAACCAAAGCCCTCGTCCGCGCACTGATGCAAGTGCGGCCCGAGGTGCGGCTGACCGCCGTCGAGTGCTTGGAAGATGTGCCGTGGGTCATGGCCGGACGCACCGTCAACGGCAACGGCAACGCAAACGGTCTTTAATAACGTAAAAAAAAAGGTTTTTTTTGAATAATATGCGCGAAATCTTGACCCTGCAGCTCGGCAACGCCGCCAACCACGCGCTCACGCACCTGTGGAACCTGCAGTGCGCGTACCCGGCCGACGGCGGGGCCGTGGACCACGACGTCATGTTCACGAATGTGGCTAATCGACAGAACGATCCGGTCCCGCGGTCGATCGTGGTGGACTTCCGCGACGCGTGCGGGTCCGTCGCATCGGCCACGGCGCCGGCGGCTGCGACGCCTCGAGGAATTGGAGGTGGCGGTAACGAGGATGACGAAGCGGAGGCGTTTGTCGGATGGGCGGCCGACCGCATTGACCCAACCGGCATGGCGGGCACCAGTAGTAGCACCGGTAGCGGCACGTCCTCCGAGTACCACCAGCGCTTAGCCGCCGCCGAAAACAACGACGACGAAAACAATACGGGCCGACTGGACCCGTCCCGCATCAAGTCATGGCCCGACTACTTGCACCCATACCTACACCCGCAGTCTTTGTTCCCGGTGACCCGCCCCTTACGCTTTGACTCGGCCGCGGCCGGCGCCGCCACCGTCGCCAGCGCCGACTGGATCGACGAGTTGCTGGAAACCCGCGTACGCAAGTTCCTGGAAGACGCTGACTCGGTCCAGGGCATCGTGCTGGCCACCGACGCTACCGCCGCCGGGTGGATGGGCGTGGCGGCGACGCTGGCGCCGCGGATCGCCGACGACTTGGGGACCAAGATGCCCGTGCTGGTGCCCATGATGACGGCTGCTGCCGGCGGCGGTCCACCGCAGCCGCCATTGGCGCTGGCCACGGCTGCGGCCGTCGCGGCTCTCGTCGACGCGTTCTCGACCGTTGCCGTGGTTCCACTGGCCATGACCGGCGGTACCGCGGCGGTGGTTGCGGGGGAAAGCGACGACCGGAAACCCGGCGTGCAATCGGCACGGTACTTGGCGACGGCGGCCGCTGCAATGGCCCTGGACGTGCTGCTGGCGCCCGTGCGGGACGTGCGCACCGCGTCTTCGACTGGGGGTGGAGGGACGGGACACCGGCTGGCCGACCTGATTGACGCGGTCACCGCGCAAGGCCGCGGCGGATCGTCGTCGGCGGCGGCGCCGCTGGTGCGGGGTACGCTATGGTGCGATCCCGTGGTCAAGGCGGTGGGTGGGTACGCGTCGGCATTTCGGCCGGGAACCGCGCTCCCTCTGTGGTCCCTTACACCACCCGCAACATCTCGACGATTGACGGCCGTTGTGCCGCCACCATCCCCGCGACCCGATGCCGAGCTGTGGGTCCGTGTCGGCCAGCAAGACCAGCAGCAGCTCCTGATCGACCCAACCACCGGAATTGCCGTAGTCCCGTGGCCGCGCGCCGCCGAGTACGCTCGCCCGGCCATGGGCGTGGTGCGGTCGGTGCCGTTCCCTTTCACCACCGGCGTCGAGTCCGAGCGTCCCAGCCAGGGCACGCCGGCGGTCGCCCAGTGGACCATGGACGCGCGTGGTGTGGTGGCGCCCGTGGTTCGTGGATGGGTGGCTACCGCCCGTGCTGCTCGCGAGTCGGATCTGGCCGAGCGGCTCGAGGAAATGGTCGGGGACGATGGCGACGACGAGCTCATGTAGAAAATGTAATAACAAAAGTCTCTTTTATTCAATTTTTAGATCCACCCGGTCATCTTAATGGCGCCATACACGGTGATCCCGAGCCAGGCGAACAGCGGCGGGTACTTGAACGCAAACCCACGGGCGCGGCCCTCGGGACCGTTGGCAACGTAACCACGGGTGTACAGCTCGCGACCCAGGATGTACGACACGGCGCCCGCGGCGGCGATCGTGGGCTGGAACAGGCCCGACGTCAGCAGAAGTGTGATGGCGGTCGGGAGCTCCTCGAGGTAGTTGCCGTGCACCTATTTCAACCAATCGCGTTAATACTTTGCATAACAGAAATAAGCGATCAGTACATACGCGCTGGGCGTTGTTGAAGGCGATCCAGTCCTTTTCGGACAGCTTGTTGGCGTACAGACCGGAACCCATATCTATTTGCATTTGGATGAGCACATATTTCAAGGGCCGGAAACGATAGGAACTACGAACCAGGGTACTTGACACCGTACTTCTTGCGAGCAGCCGTCACATACGTGCTGGTCTTGACGTAGTGCAGCAGGATGGCTGATGCAGGTTGCGATCAAGATGATCAGTTTTTTTTCAATTCAAAACAAAAATGGGAAGTAATAACGCGCGTACTGGTGGCACCAAGAATCACGTATCCGTACTCGGGGGCAATAGTCACGGTGGCCATCTTATTTGAATAGATTGTTATTGTTGTTGCTGTGCGTTGTGCTGGTCGAAAGAGACAGATGCAGACGCGAACTGATCAGCATTTAAACGGAAAAAAAAATTCTGCATGACAAATCATCCACGGCCAACTGAAACCTCCTGCCACGTCAAGTTTAATGACTGACTGAGACGCAGGCACACACAGAAGAAAAGCCTAAGCAACGGTCACCGACCACATGGCCGCCACGTCACCGGCACCGCCGTCCTGCTGCTGCTGCTCGAACGCAAACGCGTCCGACCCCATGGCCCCGATCGCCGTGCGGAATGCGTCCGAGACCGAGACCCCGGCGGTGGCCACCGACGCGCACACGCCCTCGGTCGCGTCCAGCGCCGTCCCAAACACGCCGAACCGCGGCTTGGCGGCGGTCCCGAGCGTCCCGCCCTGCAAGGTGCCCGTGTGCAGGCCAATGCGCAGCGGAATGCCCCGCGATTCCCCCCCGAGCGCCGACCCGTCCATGTCTGACGTCGCATCCACCACGTCCATCGCAAACTCGAGCAACTCGGCTGCTTGGTCGGTGCTGTCGCTTTCCGTTGGCTCGCGCTTTTCGAGCCCGTTGACGATCACGACTATTGTTATTTTGGGGTGAGTTTGGTTGGCTGCAGTGCCATGGATGCAAGAATGAACGTACAAGTGTCGTCGGCGGCACGAGCCTTGAACAGCAGCGGGTAATCGAGCAACACCGAGTCAAGCGCCTTGGCCAGCTGATCCGCCATGCGCAGCGCGCTCTTGCCCGTCTCGGCGCTGCCCGAAAGCGCCTTGAATCCGACCACGTGCAGGTGGAGGATCGACACCTGTGCTCATTTCATTGTGGTGAGCTTCGATTGGCACCATCTCAAAATATAAAGGGATAAAAATACCTGGTCGTAGGAACGGGCCTCGGGCATCTTGCCCTGCGAAATCTCGTCGGCAATGTGGCGAGGCACCCGCCGCGCATTCGACGAGGCAGCGGTATCAATGCGCTTGCCAACGCCACGCGCGGCGGCATTGGCGGCCGCGTGCAGCATGTTGACGATCATCTCGTCCATCTCGTGCAGATGGTCGGCCTTGATTTGCACAAACTCGTCCTCTTGCTCGCGCACCAAGTCGCCGAGCTTGCGGCGCTGCTCGGTCTGCAACATCTTGAGCTGGTCCTTCTGCTGCAGCCGCAGCAGCACCAGGTTCTCGCGTTGTTGGCGAGTCACGGCCTTGATGCGCTCGCGACCCTTCTCCAGCTGCTCAAGGACCTCCATCTCCTGCGCCTCCATGAGCTCGAGCCCGCGGCCCGACGACCGCTTACGCGCCTGCGTCTCGGCCGAGGCATTGCGCGCGGGCCCACCGCCCTCGCCCGTGGCGGCGGCGACGGCCGCTTCAGCATGGCCCTCGCCCTCGCCCTCGCCCTCGGACCCCGTGTCGCTGAACGTGGCGTCGGTTTCCTCCGACCCACTCTCGGACCCGTCGCCCACGCTACTAGCCCCGCCGCGGCCCTCGCCGTCGGCCGTGGACGCCTGCAGGAGGGGGTCTTGCGCGAGCATTGCGCACTCGCGCAGCTTCTCCGACGTGCGCTGCTGCTTGTCGAGGATCTTGGCGATCCGGCGCTGCTGGGCATTGAAGCTGGCCCGCGACAACTTTTGCCGCTCGCTCAAGTGTGTGGCTTTAATCTTGGCCTGCACGCTGTCGAGCTCGGTCTGCGCGGTCTGCGTCTCCATCATGTGCGCCACCTCGAGGGTCTGCTCGGTCTCGCGGTGCGTCGCCAGCATGTTCTCGAGCCACGTCTGGTCCTCGATCTCGCGGTTCAGAGCCTCGGTCAAGTGCTTGATCTTGATCAGTTGGAGTTCACGAAGTTGCTCGGCTTCCTTTTGCTGGCGCATCCGAAGCTCCTGCGCGGCCTTGTCGTTCTCGGCCGCCTTGGCTGCGCGGCCCGCGGTGTCGAGGTTGCGCGTCTCGAGCTCCTCGATCCGCTGCAAGTTGGCGGCAACTCGGCGCTGGGCAATCGCCAGGTCGTCCCTATTGTTGTTATTTTGAGTGAGTATTTCCTCAATACTACAAAACCTACTCTCATCATCATCACAAGTGACCTCACCGAGATCGCATCGGGGATTGGAGCAAATATTTTTTGTTGTTGGTGTGCCCCATCTCCTCCAATATGGTCAAAGTGTCATCGTCACCGCGAACGAAATCATCTTCAACTGCTGCCCCAATGCCCATGTTCCCTTCTTCAACCCCCTTATCCAAAAAAAAAATGGGGGCTCGAAAAATCTTCAATAGTGAAGTGGAACTGGACAATGGAGCAGCAGCCAAAAACGTAAAGCAAAAGTGTAAACCAAGAGCGTACCACACCACAAAATGAAGAAGGATGGATCCCCGACGGAGCCCGCAACCAAAAGCCAAAAAATGTAAATGTAAATGTAAAAGGAAGAGCAGCAATCAATACCGCTCAAGTGCTTGGCGGGCCTCGAGCTGCTTCATGAGATCCTGGAACGCGTCGCGCTTCTGGCGCATCTTGCTGCGGAACGCACCCTCGCGCTCGCGTGCCTCCTCTTGCTGCAGCATCTTTTGACGGTACCGCAGGTTCTTGTCGAGCAAGATCGCCAGGCGCACCTTGGTTTCCTCCGACTCGAGAAGCGACACGGACTAGAATTTTGACATGCACAACATACACCACACACACAAAAAAATACGTGAATAACCTGCCCACCCACACACACACACATGAACCGAAAACACACGTACCAGATCATTTTGCCAACCGGCATTCAGACGCCGCAGCTCGAGCTGCGTCGAGTACAAGCTGCGAGCTTCCAGTAAACCCGCCTCGCGAATGTTGGCCTGCTCCTGGTAAAAATCCTTGACGCGGGCCTGCAGCAGTAGGCGGTGCTCGTTGGCGGTGCGCGCCCCGGTCAATGTGCGCGCCAGCAACGCATCCTTGGCGGCCTTTCCGGCAAACCGGGTAAACATACCCGATGCCGCCGCGGCTCCGGCCGATCCGGCGCCGCCACTCAGGTTGGACAGCGATATTTGCGGGGTCGAGTTGACACTGGCGGCGTTGCTGCTACCGAGACGCTTCATGGGCGAGCGGCGGGACTCACCGGATCCGCCAGTGGCATTCGTGGTGGCGGATGGAGTCATCTTGGTTTCTATTTTTTGCTGCGGATTTCACGTCTGAATGCTGGCGCGTCTATAGATCGGATCGGATTGCGGCGCCGTCGAAGGGTAAGTAATTTGATATCGGAAATGGAGCAGGAAGCATCCGCACTGCGATCCGCCGCGATTTGGATCCAGCGCACATTGTATAACACGAATGATATGATTGGGTGGCAGTACCTTTTCTTATTTTAAGTTGGATTTATGTGTCGAACTATCGCAATGTGGAATTGTAAATTCGATAGACCGCGCTCCAAAGAGGCTCAAAAAATTCCGTTGGATCGGTCAATAAATTGGGAATGGGAAATGGAGAAAAAAATCCTCAAAATTAAGCAAGGGACAGGCAAGGAGGGTAAATTACATATTTTAACACCACCGTATCGTCGATATGGCGCGTTACTCGGCCATGCGGACGTTCTTGCGCTGCGCAGAACTGACCACCAGTGCATTCGTCGAGGTCTTGGAGCGGCGGCCCTTCTTGCCCGGGGATCCGGCCGCCGCCGCCGCCGCACGCTTGCCCTTGAGCCAGTAGGTGCTCATTTCGGTGCCGCCCTCCAGCACCACCGACTCGGGCCGCGCCTCGAGATCGTACTCGCGCGCAATCAGCGCGTGGGTGGCCGCAGACACGTGGATCCGGTTGGGCGTCGATTTCTGCTCCATCTGGCCAGCAATGTTGGGCGTGTCGCCAAACAGCGCAAACCGTGGCATCACGATCCCCGCCACGCCGCCAATCGCCGCGCCCGAGTGAACCCCAACGCGGATCTGAATGCTGTCCTGCACCTGATCCGACATGTCCAG
>MU625017.1:0-14057 GCA_025349905.2 Blastocladiella britannica
CAGCCATCTACGGTACCGTCGGAGACTTCTGCAACTGGGGCGACTTCTCGTTCTAAGGTTCCGTTTAGAGTGAAATATACTTGTGTTTTTTTTTGAATGACTCTTCTCGACTGCCTTTATCATTCATATTAGCCTCTTTCAACTTGACTATTAATATGAACGTTCTTGACCTTCCCGACGACCTTCACGTCAATATTGCCCGGTACCTGACGCTGGCAGAGGTGGTCGCCTTTCGCTCGACATGCCGCACGCTGCATACCTCAGACCTTCTCCTGCTGCCACACCCAACCTTTGCCGCCCTGGATGCAGCCATCAATGGCAATGTCGACGCTCTGAAGCGGGCCCGCGGTATTGCCAAGCGCACGGGCGAAGTGACCGATGGCATTGATTCGTTCTTCGTCAAATTGGCGACGCGTCTGGTCCGCAACGCCATGCTGTCGGAGACCGTCGCCATCACCATTCGCGACGCGGGCTTCCAAGTCACGAACGATGCTGCCACCGCGGACATTTTGATGGCACTCGCGACGCACAATCGGCCGAACATGTTCCCAATGGTCATGGCCGTGTTGACGGGCGCCGCCATTGGCCCGACTGATCTGTGGGCCAGCGACGATGACTCTGCTTTCCTTGTGCTGCGCTTGGCCCGCATCTACGCCTTTCTCAAGTCTCCGATTACAATGGACGATCACCCACTCAAAGACATTGCCGAGGCGATTGCTTCTGCGCTGGTTGAGCGCCATGCGCCAAAACTAAAGCACCACGCAATGAACTCGCTGGAAGTGGTACTTGCCCTCGAGAGCGACGAGGACGAGGAAAAGCTTCTGATTGCCGCTCGCGTCATTCGTGGTGTTCTTGCCCGTCCGTTTTTTATTCTCTTCTCAAGGATGCCACTATGGTCTCGCTGACAACCTTGTTGGTTTATAGGAAACGGATACCCAGACAATGCCGCCGTGGTCGCCGTGAACCCTCTTCCACGCCTCGTCCCCCACTTGCGCCATCCCACAGAAGAGATTGCCCAGCAGGTCTCCTGGGCGCTCTGCAACTTGGCAGCGCACTCGGCCGATTCGGCAGAAGCCGTGGTCAACTCCGGTGCTCTCCCGCTGCTCATTGAACATTTGGCGGATCGGAAGAGTGACGTGCTGCGCGACCAAGCGGTCTGGACACTTGGGAACGTGGTGGCCGATCGCCCCTCGTTCCGCAACACGCTGGTCGAGCTGGGTCTTGTAGAGCGCATCGCGGACCAGGTGACGGCCGAGACTGTGTCACTCAAGGACGTGTCTTTCCCACGCGACGTGGTCCTCAATCTCGCATGGGTCCTCAAAGTCACGGCGTACAAGTGGCGTGAGGAGGACAATGCCAAGCTCGACTGCCTGGTCCCCGCGCTCATCCAGCTGCTGCAGTCCACCGACGACGATACCGTGAGCGACGCGGCCGACGGACTCAAGAACTTAGTCAAGGATACCGCCACTTCGACGTGCATGCGCGTGGTGGAGCTGGGCGGCCCCCGTGCGCTCGTGGCTCTGATGCGCGACATGTTCGACAAAGACCACCTGCAGGCCCGCGAGCCTCGGATCTTCAAGTCGGCGCTGATTGCTCTGACGTGTCTGACGTCGGGTGACGATACCCTGTGCCAGAGTGTGATTGACGCTGGGTTGCTTGACATTGGCCTGAAGCTGCTTGCGCACCCGGTCCCGCTCGTGGTCAAGGAGTTTTTGTTCACGCTGTCCAACATCACCGCGGGCACCACCGACCAGACGCGCGCGGTGAATGCGGTCGGGCTGCTGCCACCAATCGCCGAGCTGC
The DNA here is from genome assembly GCA_025349905.2 of Blastocladiella britannica. Taxonomy (NCBI): domain Eukaryota; kingdom Fungi; phylum Blastocladiomycota; class Blastocladiomycetes; order Blastocladiales; family Blastocladiaceae; genus Blastocladiella; species Blastocladiella britannica. The sequence continues at coordinate 1,804 of MU625017.1, forward strand.
TGTTTGATCAGAACAACGCGGAGCGGATGGTCCGGGCTGAGGCCGTCTGGGTGCTTGCCAACGCGTCGGAAAAGGGCGACGACGGGTCGCACTCCGACATCATGACCGTCCTGCAAGACTGCCACCACGTCGTCGCCATGTACAAGTCGCTCAACTCGGACCTGAACGACCGCGAGGTGCGCGTGGCCGCCAAGGGCATCGTGAATGTGCTCAAGTACGAGGTGGCCAACCCGATCATGTTCCCGCTCTTCAAGTCGACGGTCCAGGAGCTCATTCAAGCGGAAGAGAATGCGAACGAAACAACCTCTCTGGACATGGCGGCCGGGCGCGGGGGGTCGGTGGGGGACACGATCGACGAGATCCGCGAGCTGCTGGGGATCGAGGAGCCCGACGCGGAGGAGACGGACGAGGATGCGGAAAACAAGAATCCCGACGGTGAAGACGTGGAAGGCAAGCCTGTTGATGCTGACGATGTTGGGGAAGAGGAGGCGCTGTCCAACCCTGTGCCAGATGAGTTTGTCGAAGAGGGCGAGTACAAGACCGAGCATAACAGCGAGAACGATGACCAGGACGAGGGTGCAGCACCATTGCAGCCGCCGGCCGAGTCGCGCGAATAGAGGAAAAATGCAACCAATCACGTTCTTTGCAGGCCTTAGTCTGTTTGGCCATTAAGCCATTGAGCCACAACCACCGAAGTTCTCTCCTTCTTGGTAATCCACCGTGACGACTGCAGCACTCTGACAACGCACACATTCGACCGTCCGAACCGGCTTCTTTTGATATCTCAAGTTGCGCTGGCGGGTCACCCCCTTCTTTAGACCACACACACATAATAGAAAAACAAAACTATATGGCTGGTACTAAAATCAACCTCCGTCGCGTCGCCGGCGTCTTTGGCTACGGTCAGATCCTGTCGGTGCTCGTGGGCTCGTCGCAGCTGTTCAACACGGGCCTCAACCTGGCCACCAACGCGTCGGATCCGCCGTTCTACATCAACTTCCCGCAGCTCGCGTCGCACTACACACTTCTGTTTACGGTGTTTGCGATTGGACACGTGGTCATGCACCTGTGGGACAAGCAGCGCGTGTCCTCGGGCGTGCGCGAAAAGGATGCGGAGCCTTCGTGGCCGTTTGACTTGAAGGTGTGGTTCCAGCGGGCGCCGTACTACCTTGCATTTGGGATTTTTGACTGGTACGGCAACTGGACCGTAACCAAGGCGTTCGGGTACACGAGTCCGCTCTCGGCGTTTTTGCTGGTACGCGCACTTTTCTGTGAGTTGACTTTGGACCAATCTCACATGCGCCATTTCAGAACTCGGTCTCGACTCCGTTCACGGTCCTATTTTCGATGCTGTTCTTCAAGGCTCGGTACCGCCCCTTGCACTATCTCGCGATTCTGGTCACCATTGGCGGCCTCGCCATCATCACCTGGCAGGATCTCGTGCAGCCGAGCCCTCGCCTGTCGCTGTCTCCGTCGGATCCTGGTGCAAAATCTTTATTATTTTTTATCTTTCCATAGAGAGCGAAAAACACTCATGAAATATAATGAATAACAGACAAGGTCTGGCTCGGCAACGTCCTCGGCCTTCTCTCGGGCCTCTTCTTTGCGCTGGCCAACGTGACGCAAGAGTGGGCCGTGAAACGTCTCGGCTCGATTCCGGAACTGTGCATGTCGCAGGGTCTGTTCGGTGCTCTGGTCGCGGTGGTGCACGTCCTGATCTTTGACCGCGACGAAGTGACCGCGCTCCTGTCGCTGTCGGCGTCGCAGTACGCCCCCTTCTTCTGGAACTACGCGGGGTACTTGGCGGTGATGCTGGCGCTGTACTCGGCGGGGCCATGGTACTTTGGGTACGCGTCGGCGACGCTGTTCAACATGTCACTGCTCACGTCCGGGTTCATGGTGCTGATTGGGTCGGTGGTGGTCCTCAAGACCAGCGAAATCACCGCCATGTACTTCGTCGGTTTCCTGGTCATGGTTGTGGGATTGGCCGCATTCAACTTTGATCCGAAGGGGTGGCGCGACGTGTTTATGGTGCCCGAGGGGATTTCGGGCGGGATTGAGGCGGCTGCTCCGTTGGCGCCGGCGGCGAGCGAGGCGGCAACGTTGAACGGGGATGTTCAGTCGGTGACCACGGCGGTGCCCAAGACCGACGGTGACGACGACAAGGACGATCCCGAAGAGGTCAAGGACGGACTTGTCCAGGCAGCGGCGTGATTACAATTTACAACAATAATACAATTTCAGAACTGCCCGGGGACGCCGTCGCGAACCCACCGTCGCACTTGCTCACTCCATTCCGGGTGCGACTTCTCGCACTTTGACCATTGGACGCCCCATTCGGTCGAAAACCCATCCAAGACCGACGGAATCGCGTCCCCGACCACATCAACTTCCATTCCTTTGGTGATGTTCATGCGTCGCTCCAGTTCCTTGGCAACCGATGTCACACCCTTGCCCACGATCCCGCAGGGAACAATGTGCTCGAACCACGGGAGCGGCTCGCACGTCACATTCAACGCAAACCCGTGGATCGTCACGTACCGCGATACATGTACGCCTAAGTCACGGAAATTGTCAATGGATCAACGTTTCTGCGATGAAATGGTTGTTTGGGATCGAACCAAGGGCGGCAATCTTGTTGTCGCCGCACCACACGCCCGTATGCGGCGAGGTCGTCGCGTCCGTCAGTCCGAAACCATCGTGGCACGCGCGAATGAGCCCGCGTTCCAGCAAGGACACGTAGCAGCGGACGGATAGCTGTTCGTGGTATTGTTCAGATCATGCGCTGATCGTCAACGCAACAAAGGAAAAATCAATACCGACAGCGATTTGAGATTAAGAATCGGGTACCCGATGAGCTGTCCGGGACCGTGGTAAGTAGTTTCCCCACCGCGCTGCACCTGGTACCATAATCACGTGAGTGAATGCATAAATGCAATCCAAGAAAAAACAGTGAAGAGACCTCGTAGTACTCGGCGCCAAGATCGCGTAACCGATTGCCCTCGGTGGCATCGGTGCCCTTGATACGGCGACCAGCAGTGTACACGGGCGCGTGCTGCAGCAAGTACATGACGTTGGGCACTGCGCCGCGATTCGAGAATTCGGGTCCGGACTCGACAGCTGCTGGACCCTGCGCCTGCAGTGCGCGGACGGTCGCGTGCTGGATTTGTAAGGCGCGCTGGTACGGGACATTGGCGCCCAAGTACTGGTACGCGAGCGAGTGGCCCGCGAGCAATGGCTGGGTCTCGCGACCACAGGTTTCTGCCACGGCGGCGCTTCCGGCAATGAATCGTTTCTGGAGCAGCGGCGCGAGTGTGCGACGCGTCAATAGCCGGCTCATATTTTTTATACAATGGAATAATTTGCGAAAGATAATGTCATTGCCCCGGCCGATGCTCAATAAACTCGACAAACCGGGCCATGGCATTGTCCGCATCGCCGATCGCCACCGCCAGCCGTTGTCCCGTACTTCTCTGATCCTCGGTGGCCGCAATCGAGTGGGCGGCGGCGGCCTGCACGGTCTTGGCGACGGTCGGGAACGCGCGCATGATCCGGTCGGCGTTGCCCAAGTGCACGCCCGGCATGGCCCTGAGCATGCCGCTCGGGAGCGCGCGGACCTCGCCGTGGGCCAGCGCCGCGTCGTCGTCGCCCTGCTCACCGGTCCCCAACGCCATGGCGGTCTCGGCCGAGGGTTCCGCCCGTCCGCGCTTGAGATCGTCCAGCAGTTCGGCCGAGTTGGCGGGGGATGCGGACCACACGATGCGCAGTTTCGGGAAATGGATGGTCAGCAGCACCACTTTCGCCGCCACCGCGTCCTGCGCCGACTGCAGCATGCTGCTGGTATTGGACGCCAGTGGCGCGTCAAATGTACCAGCGCCACTCCGCGACGATCCTCCTCCAACCGCGTTGGTGAACAGCGACATGGTTGGGGCTTCGGTTGACCGGCCGTCCACGCCATCGCTGAGCTCAATCAGCAGGACCGCCATCGCGTACAGCCGGCACATGGCCTCGGCTTGCGTGTACAGCCGCCCCGACGCCAGCGACTGCACTAAGTCCGGCATGGACTTGCGTTCCACCACCAAGTCGGGGGCAAGCACGTAGTCGCCGACCGTCAGCGTGACGGGAACAATTTTCAGTCCACGTAAGTGGAGGGCCGACGGCAGAGCCGCCCGGAACTCGCGCACATCCACCACCACTGATCGCTGGGTCGGGAGCGTGGCTTCGGCGCCTGTGGTTGCAGCCCGAACGGTGCGTGGGCCACCCAGAGACGATGCCCCCGGGTCAGCGATACCCGCATGAGCTTCCACCTCGTCGTGCGTGCGCGCTCCCACCGCGCCCAGCGACGCGCCCATGGCGGGACCCGTCGTGAGCGGAATCACCATGCGCGCGGCCATGGTGATCACGCGCTCAAATGACTCGCGCTCGCGCCGAATGCGCGCCAGGTACTGCATTTCCTCGGCCGAGTCCGCGTACAGCAAAAAATATACACGCGGGGTGAAGGTTTCGGCGGCATCGGCGCCCGTTCTTTTAGTTAACACGCGCGTGGCCGCCCACACCTCGATTCGGCGGACAAACCCTGGGTTGGGATCGTACAGCACAATCGTGTCGGGCTGGACGGACGGGAGCACGTCGTCATCGCCATCGTCCAGGTCCTTGTCAGTCGTGACGTGAATGTAGATATCGGCGTTGGTGACGCCAATGGGGCCGGTGTTTTCATGATGCTGGCTCTCGTCTCCCTCAACTTGGTCAAGAGCTAGGTCCTGGTTGCGTGCCGCGGTTGGATCATTGCGGTCGAATCCGAGCTCGCGCTCGGCCTGATATAGCGCCGTCGAAATGAGGTTATCCGCCTCGTTCATGGCCGCCTCCAAAGGGTCCGTGCTGCCACCGGGTCCCATTTGGGTCCGAGAGGCCGCTGTCGCGGTGGCGGCAGCACTTGTTCCAGAAGCAGCTGTTTGTGCAGCGGGGCCACGGACGCGGCGGCGTTTGGCAGCAGCCGATCCAGCGACGACCGGCGCATTGCTCGTGGCTCGCGGCGGTGGGAGCATGGCGGTAGCAGAAGCCGAGGTCCCGGCATCGCCGGCTTGCCGATTGGTGGAAGTGGTTTTCGCCAACTGGCCCTTGAACCGCATGTACGCCAGAAACCCGTGCTCGAGGACGCGGTTGCCGTGCACGAGAAACGACGACAGCTGGCGGGCGGTCCGCCGGTCATTGACGAGAATCAGGATTCGGTGCCTCCGTGCCTCCTGTTTGACTGCTGCTGTTGTCGTCGGCGACGTTGGTGAGGCAGCAACCGCGGTCACTTCAGCCAGCACCTGGTTGACCACGACCCATTTTGGTGGCACTTCGAGCGTTGCGTGCACGCCGAGCTGCTTTTCGACCACCGCGAGCTGATTCTCAGCATCACCCGTCGCATCAGCCTCGGCATCGGGTTGCGGCGACGTACGCGCCAAGTGCACGCGCTCCCTTGCAATCCCGACCAACTGCGCGCCCGCATCCGACCCAATCCATGCCGCGGGCGTATCGTTTGGGTCCCTCCACGGTGACCGCATCGCCATCACTGCCGCGCCGACCACCGCGTCCAAATGCATGAGGAACGCGACCGCATCGCACGCAAACAGTTTTCGGAACAGCGACATGAGCACCTGCAAGTCGGCGTAGAGCCGGCGCGCGCGTGAGCCCGGTGGGCGGGTACCGAGCCCAATGGCGGCGAACCCGTGGTTGGTGAGCGCCTCGGCGAGCGTGCGCGACGACGAGTCGGCTCCTCGAGCCCCACGGCGCCGCCGCCGACGCCGACCGGCTTCGGTTTCGTTTGCGGCCGACTCTGCCGACATTTCCGCTAGCAGCGACGATGGGCCCATGGCGGCAGCCGACACGTCGGCGGCCATGCCAATGTCGGTCTTTTCGAACGCTAGGACCGTCGGGTCGGGGAGTAATGGGCGCAGTTCGGCTAACGCTTGGGCAATCACATCGAGCAGCCGCGTTTCTAGCATGTGCATCCGAGGAGGCAGCCCAACGTGCAACTCCACGGTCTCGATCAGTTCCTGTTGTTGCTGTGGTGACGTTGGTGCGAGGGATTCTGCGACAGCCACATGGAAGCGCGGCCACGCCAAGAGGGTCCGAAGTTGCAGGGCGCCCATCAAGCGCTCCAGGTGCGAGAGGCCGCCCAGCAGCCGCTCGGCGTGCTCGGTGAATGCGCGAATAAAGGCTTGCTATTCCCACTCGTTAGTCTTGCTTTCAATTTGCAAACGACATGATCGTACGCTATTCTCCAGCCGGACCAGCCGCAGAATAAAGGCCTCGGTGGTCATTGGTGCGACTCTTTAAATGCGTTGTGCGGGAGTGGGTCAGTCCGGGCTGCCCCTATTCTAGCAATAGTACAATACCGCTCGGCATTGCGCACAAGCACGCCGGTAATCATGGCCACGGGCACTTTTTCCGACAACAAGTCGACGACCAAAATGCGTGGTGTGATTAAGAACACGCCGCCCTGACGGTACGCGTTAGTACGGGCCGCGCCGCCGGTCTCGGCAGTGACAATGTGCACGTGCGGGTTTGCTTCCATGCCCAGTGCTGAGGGCCGGTGATCGGACGGCCGGCCGGCGTCAATCACAAACACCAGCGCTTCGGGGATCGCAAAGGTGCGGAACAGAAACCGCAGCAGGTGAGTGGTGCCGAGGCCGCGGCCCAGGACTAGTAACGCCGAGTCGGCATCGAGCAAGTCGGTGACGATGGCGCGGTGGAACGCTAGTGGCAGTTCTGACGGTTGCACTGGCGCCATTATTGCCGTAGTGGCCATAGTATAGGTGACGTTGTTTTATAAAAATGCAAAGAGAGGTTTACCGCGGAGGGAATTCGGGGCGGTACGCGCCGCCCGATGGCGGGTATCCCTGCGATTGCGGCTGCGGAGGGTACCCGCCGTACGCTTGCTGCGGTTGAGGCGGGTACCCGCCACTGCTGCCGCCGGTCGCATTCGAGTACACGCTACTGCCGCCGGTCGTGTTGGCGTACACGCCACCGCCACCGCCTACGGGTGCGCCGTATGCGGGGCCGTAAAGGCTCGGGTCAGGCTGCACCGGGTAGCCCCCAGTGTACGATGGACGCACCGGCTGTGCGCCGCCATACAGCGACGGGTCCAGTTGTCCTTGCGGCGGGTAGCCACCGGTCGCCTGGCCGTAAATGGCTCCAGCTGGCGGATAGCCGCCGGTCGTCTGTGGTGGGTACCCACCGGCAGCAGGTTGCGGTGGGTAGCCGCCAGCGGCCGGAATGGGCGGGTAACCGCCGGCGGCCGGAATGGGCGGGTAACCTCCGGCGGCCGGCTGCGGCGGGTATCCTCCTCCACCCGTGGTCTGGCCGTAAATGGGGCCTGGCACCGGCGGGTATCCACCAACTGCCGGCTGTGGTGGGTATCCTCCGCCCGTCACCTGCGCGCCAATCGACCCGCCCGTCCCTTGCATCCCGATACCGCTCACCGGCGGGTATCCTGATGGGTAAGCGCCAGGGATACCGCCGCCGCCAATGCTGCCGCCGGTCTTGTTTGGCGCCATCGGTGGGTACGGGGCCGGGCCCGATCCAATCGACCCACCGGTCGCGTGGCTGCCGATGCCGCCGCCGGGGAACGCGGGCACGGGGCCGCCAGTCGGGCGCGAAGCACCGAGGTTCGGCGACACGGCGAAGGCGGGCGCCTCGGGCAGGGCCGGAAGCATTCCAGCAACACCAGCAGGAGCAGCGGTCGTGGCAGGGGTCGTGCCGTGGACGGGCAGCGGCGGGTTGGACGACGAGATGCGCTGCGGAATCGCGGGGTGCTGCGAGACGGCGCTCGGGTGCAAGGGAGCCGGGGCGCCGATTGGGGCCAGCGCACCACCGGGCATGGCGCCGGGCGGGAGCGTTTGGAGGCGCTGTGGTGGGGCTCCGTGCGGTTGGGCGGTGTGCGACGTCGGGGCGACGCTCATAGCCGAAGTACCAGCGCCGATACTACCACCACCAGCAGACGCGTCGGCCGGAGGCTTCCAGCCGCCCGGAGAGGCGCCAGCAGCGGCACCGGCGACACTCGAACCGGAGGCGATCCGCGCAAAGTCGATGCCCTGCGGCTGTGTATCTTGGCTGGCGGAGAATGCGGCCTATATTTTGATGGGCATGCGTGAGTGTGTTGATTTGGAAAATAGCAAGCATCGATCATCACTGCGGTGGCAATGAAAATGAAGAAGACGACCGTACGTTGGGCTCGAACCACAGCGACAAGCGAATCTCGCCACCGGCCTTGCCGGCAACGGTGCGAATCTCGACCCACTCGTCAAAACCAGGGTGGTCCCTGGTCGAGGCGCCGCGCTTGAGCACGGGGGCAATCGACACCTCCAGATTGTACCCGACCTGTTTCTCGGACAAGAAGCCCTTGTGAATCACGTCGATTTGAATGCTGCGCTCCGACTTGTCGGGACGCGACGACACGGGGAACGCCAGCGGCGCCTGCTTTGTCCACTGCGGCGCCGCGTGGCCATTGTCGGCCACGTCCGTCTGGTGCTTGGTGTTGCCGAGCGTCACGCGCACAAACGGGTCCATCTTGGACAGCGGGTTGGCCGACACATTGAAGAGGCCGCGGCCGGCGGCTTTTGTTTTCATGTTCTTGGTGAGGAAGGCATTCACTTGGGTCAATATCAAGAAAACGTACTTGGGAGCACGAACAGGGTGCCAATAGACGCCATGACCGAGTGTTTAGTTTTTTTTATTGTTGTTTTGTGTTGAGCGAAAGAGGAGAAGTGATGTTTTGTTGGGTTGCCAATTTCGCGGCAGAGTCGGACAACGCGCCAAGCAGATTCCAAGGCAGAGGCAGGTAAGTACACTTATTTAACAACAAGATCCCCGATTTAGATATGCATTGCTTTCACGCTAATAGTTGACGCCGACGCGTGGCAGGGCCTCGGATCCAGCGCCGCAGCAAGGGATCCGCGCGCCCTTGACGTACGGCTTCTTGTTCTCGTCATTGTCGTTGATCTCGTGCCGCTTTGGGTCCAGTTGCAGGTCTAATGTACAGCATTCCTTGCATCTGTTAACTCGGTCCCACAAGGAAATAAAATGAGACAATACTATAACGATCTCCGCCCTTATTGACGGCCTGCACAATGTTGCGCTCAAGATACACGGCAATCGCATCGGCCTTTTCCAACAACTGTTGTCATTCATATGGTGAGCCTCTGGAATGGGGCGACCATTTATAAAGAATTCGTACTGCCTCAGACTCGGTCGCGTCCGTCACTGCGCGAGCCTCCAGGAACTGCTTGCGGGTTTCGAGATGCGCGGCTGTCCCAAAATTTTCCAACCACGAATGAATCCCATGTTTCCAACCAAGCCAAGGTATGGATGTGTACCATGAAGAGTGGTCAAGTCGCCTGCAAATGTCTGCTGCTGCACGCGCAGCAACCGCCTGTATGCCGAGAGCGCACGCGTCCGAAATGCGGTTGCCATTATTCTGATATTTACCCTTCTCGATAAAGAGCGAAATTACAAATCGACATATATGTTTTCCATTGCAGCAGCAGTGACCCGTCGCAGTGCCCCAGTGGCCGTGGTGTCCGCGGCTACATTTTGCGGAATGCGCGCCCTTTCGACCGCACGCGTGCTCCTTGATGCTGGACCTTCCGATGGCGCGTCCATTTTTTACTTGACAACAATTCGTGCGGCCGTTGTTGACATCGACCCATAAAAAACAGGCAAGGCACCCGAGCTGAAAAAGTTTTGGCGCGCCGTGACGCTTGCCGAGGAAAAGGGTATAATATTCTTTTAGAGCGTTCCTCGTTATTGTGTTAACGCGTGATTCCAAAAACAAAAGATGGCTGGCAGGTGCTGCTCGACGGCCGTAAAGTGCGGACACCCAAGGGCACGCCGCTCGTGGTTGCTCGTGATCAGACCATGCTTGCACACCTCGTGTCGGCCGAATGGGAGGCGCAGGAGAAGCTTCTTCGCGCGTACTCACTGCCTCTGGTTCGTTTGTCTATTCCTATTACATGCACGAGAGCTGATGCGACCAAACATACAGACCTCCATCATCGTGCGGTCCTTGGACGACCTGAACGATGCCGAGGTTCGTCGCGAAACGATCGACAAGCTCATGAAGTTCTTGCAAACCGACGCGACTTGGTCCGTTATTGCGCGCTTCTTCCTTGACCATGAAATCATTCCTGACCCAGATAAAAACAACAACAAAAAAGCTACTTGCAAGAGCACCCGCAAGTGCTCGTGGACTTGCAAGAAACGCACTGGGTCCCACTGGTCGATTGGGCGCGCAAGCGGTTCGGCGTCGAGCTGCGCACCACCACGTCGCTGCTGGCCCCCGCACAGCCCGCGGCCACCACCGCAACGCTGCGTGCGCACGTGGAAACGTACTCGCCCCTGCAGCTGTCTGCATTTGAACGCGCGGTGCTCACGTCCAAGTCGTTCGTGATTGGGCTTGCGCTCGTTGAAGGCGCGGTGTCGGCCGAGGAAGCTACAGCGGCGGCAAGCGTGGAAGTGCAGGCGCAGATTGACGTGTATGGCGAGGTGGAGGACGCGCACGATGTGGATCGCGAGGATCTGCAGCGGACGCTGGCGTCGACGGCGCTGGTTGTTGCCAAGATCTAAATGTATTGTATTGTTGATGCAAATGTGAATCCATGTACCGACTTCCCATCAAGCATCTTTTTGATCACTCGTTTCCATCTTCCTCTCAGGCGTCCCAAACCGAGATACCACCTTTAAATTGTAAATAAATAAGAAATGATGCTGGGACGCCGCCAACCGTTACTTTTGCTCCTCGGGCTCTTCCTGCTTGCCGTTCCGGCAGTGCAGGTGGCCGCTGAACCGGCACCCACGCCTTTCAGTCCCTCTGAAACGGCTCCCATGCTCACTCGGCGCGGTTCGTGAACCTCGCTTTTCTTTCTCCTGATCGCCCTGGAAACCCGATCAAAAACTCACTTCAAATACATTTCAACCAGGCGTGGAGGTGGATCGCTCGTCCGAACACTACTTTGTGGACATTTCAACACCCCAGGCGTCAGTGGACCTCTTTCACTTTCAAAAACGTGGAGCCGAACACCCGCACCACGCCGAGACTCTGTCGCTCAGTATAAAGGGTCCTGGCAAGAAACCACTGCACCTTGATCTCCGCCGGAGCGACGATCTGCTCAGCCCCGGGTACCAGCGGCTCGCTGTCAAGGGGGAAGGGTTGGTGATCCAGAAGAAACCGCGCCAGCGGTGCTGGTATCGCGTATGTTTTGATATTTTTTCTTCACTTTCTCCAAAAAAAAAAAAAAAAAAACTCATTTTGAGATCATGCTTACTTAGGGATCCGTAGCTGGACACTCGGGATCGCTTGTCGCGCTTTCGACCTGCGACGGAGTGGTACGTAATTTCTTCAGTCGCTTTTGAAAAGCACCCTTCCTCTTAAAAAAAAATTCCAGAATGGAGTGATCCACCTCTCTGCGGCAGAGCGGTACACGATCCATTCCATGCCCGACAAGAAGGCAGTGGGGCAGCCCCAAGGTGGAAAGCAGCTGCGTCGTCGACAAGCACTTGACCAAGAATCCCGCACACATCTCCTGGTTCGCGACACGGGTCTTTCGACCTCGGACGAGGCCGCGTCCGAGGAATCCATGGACGGTCAGCGCATGTGCGCGGTCGACGCTCGAGTGGAGGAAGTACCCCTTGGCGACGAACCCACCAAGCTCGCCAAGCGCCAAGTCATGTACTCGGTAACCGGAAACAAGACCGTGCACCTGCTCCTGGCCTCGGACGCGGCACGCACCGCCGACTGGTCAGGCGACTTTGCCGAGCAGTCGCTGATTGACATGGCCAACTACGCGGCGGCGCTGTACGCGCAGCCCGACTCGGGTTTGCTCCCTTCGCCGTACGTGATCAAGCTGGTGCTGGTCGGGACGATTGTCTCCGACGATCCGACGGTGTGGGCGGCGGGCGGGGACGGGAAAGGGCCCGTTGACGCCGATATCATGCTTCGGTCGTGGTGCAAGTGGCGCGCCGACGCTAAGCGCGCGGCAATTGCTAGCGGCGACACTGCCAGCGCCATTGCGGTGCACGACATTGCGCACTTGGCGACGGGGCGGACTATGACTAGCGGGCACGAGGCGGTCAAGTTGGCGGCGAGTATTGAAGGATACGCCAACATGGGCAGTGCGTGCGAGGAGGATCGATCGTGCGGGGTCGTCCGTGGGGTGCGGGTCGTGAACTTGGGTACGCTCTTGGTTTTTTTTCGTTTTTTTTTTTTTTTT
>MU625018.1:0-13952 GCA_025349905.2 Blastocladiella britannica
AAAACAAAAAAAAAACAGTACAATAAGGAAGGAAAAAAAAGACTCACATATCCAAGCTGACACCACGCTTGATCTTGCCCCACCCAATCAGACGCCAGTGCTTTTCGATCCGCCGCGACAGCGCAATCTTCTCGCCGAGCTCGGTACACGCGGGCGACGTCAACTGAATGCGGGCCATATCGGCCTTGACCGACACCACGCGGCCGCCCGTGGACGTGGACCCAATGTTGACCATGAGCACCTCGTTCTTGGCCAGCTTCTGCACTTTCGTCTGCTTCTTGTCGTCCGACTTGACGCCGAGCAGTCGGCGCAGCAAAAAGTACGAGATCTCGAGCTCGGTGTAAATCTGCGGCAGCTCGCCCACCGATCCCAGCACCTGGCCCACCAGTCGGTCGGCACGGCACAGTGTCGGGTCGATCTTGGTACCCACGCCAATCAGACCACCGGGAACGGCAAAGTCCAGCGTGTTGTCCTCGGTGAACAGCGACACCACCTTGGAGAAGATGGGCTTGCACAGGAGCCGGCCCTCCGAGTCCTTGGACACGATTCCGGGACGAACCTCGATCTCGTCGCCAATCTTGAGCACGCCGCGCAGGATCGATCCGCCGGCAACACCGCCCTTCAGGTCTTTCACCTCGGCTCCGGGCTTGTTGACGTCAAAGGAACGAATAACAATCAGGCGCGGCGCCGACGCGAAATCGCGCACGGGGATCGGAATCTTCTTCACAATGTACTCCAGGACCGCGTCAATGTTGTACCTGAGCTGGGCCGAGATCGGGACAATAGGGGCGCCGTCGGCGACCGTTCCTATTTTTTTTTTTTTAATTAATTATATTAGTTGTTGTCCTTCCAAAAAACATTAAAAAAATAAAAAAAACATACCCTGAATGAACTTGACAATCGACTGATACTGCTCCTTCGCCTGCTGCTCCTTGATCAAGTCCACCTTGTTCTGCAAGATGATAATGTGCTTGAGCTTCATGATCTCAATCGCCGCCAAGTGCTCCATGGTCTGGGGCTGCGGGCACGACTCGTTGCCCGCAATCAGGAGCAGCGCCGCGTCCATCACCGCCGCACCGTTCAACATGGTGGCCATGAGGATATCGTGACCGGGGCAGTTGTGCGCGACTGTGAAATCGGCCATCAGGATCTTGCCGTCGCCGTCCACCTCAAACCCGCGGAACGGGCGCACGCCAACCGGCGTCACGGTGAACTGCTGCGACGTGGCCCAAGCGCGGATGAGCGCCTCTGGCTGTTTGGTGGACTTTGCAATGGGCATCTCGAGCCCAGCCGGCATGTTGAAGCGGACGCGCAACTTGAGGTGATCAGTGCCGTTGATGGACGTGAAACGCTGCGAAAGGTGGGTGACGAACCCCAGGCTGCGGATGAGCCACACGAAGCTGTGGAACAGGGCCTTGCTATGAGCAGCCGACAACTCGAGGTCGATTTGGCCCTTGCAGAGCGAACCGTCCGCGTCGATGAGACCCGCAGCAAGAGCAAGGCGGACGTCGACAGTATGGCGGGCGAGCACTTGCGGAATATGCTTATTGCCGACGATACCGAGCTTGGCGAGCTTCAGGTAAAGACCGTTCTTCTGGAGCTCGTTCGAAATCGGCGTTTGGTGCTTGGCGGGGCCAGAAACGGTCGAGAGGTTCGCCCAGATGGCATTGCGATCGGCGCAAGGCTTGACGATGAGCGTCAGGCCCATCTTGCCAGCGATGAGGCGAAGGCGGGCCACGATCTCGTCATCTTGAGTCTTGTGGAGCGTGAAACGGGTGTCAACAGCGCTACCATCGCCCAACCACAGTCCAATCACCCACGCGACCTCTTCCTCCGAGGCCGAGCCAATGCGGAGATCGACGGCGGGTGCGTCGAACGTCATGGTGGCGGCGCGGTAGAGGCGAGCCTTGGCGCGCACGGACGCGGGCGCCAACAGGTAGGCCTCGACCGTAATCTCAAAGTGAACTGGCGCCTTGTCGGCGGCATCGTAGAACGCGAGAGCCTCGGCAGGCGTCGCAAAGAGCACCTTCGTTGAGCGGATTGAGTCTTGGTCCCCCGAAAAAACCTTGACGAAATGAACGTTCTCAGTCTTGTCGAAGACGGGTTTGTCGACAGGGGTGTCGATGCGCAGGCACAGGAGATGGCCGCCGGTGCAGGTGAAGCCGTTCGTCTCGATCGCATTCTTGGCGGTAGTGGAGTGGGCCACCTCGTACATCTCCTTCTCGCCCTCCTTGACCGACAGCACGGTGCGCGTGCGGCCGTCGGGGCCCAGCAGCGCCGTGCCGACCTTCAAGTCGCGGTTGATCACCACGTTGCCGTCCGCGCCGGCAAAGGACTCGTCCAAGCCAAAGCAGTCCACAAACGAGACATGGCGCAGCAGGCGCATGGTGCCGTCACACCCCTCGCGCTCACACGGGAACGTGGGCTTCTGGTCGGACCGGTACGACTGGTAGCAGCCGGGGCGGTGGCACTCGGCGCCGTCGCACTTGTACACTTTGGCGTTGGCGTACCCGAGCTTGATGGTGATGTTGCGCTCCAGCTCGTTCTTGAAGCGGACTGTCTGCACGCCGGAGATGGCCTTGACCACCGTGGATTTGCCGTGGGCGACGTGTCCGATGGTACCTTTATATTTTTTTTTGTGAGAGAGTACTTTTAGTAGAAGAATAAAAATATACCAATGTTGATGGTGGCCTGACGCTCGATCACTTCGGGCGAGAGCGGATTGAGGGTTGATGGGTCGATGGTGGTGGTGGTGGTGGTCATTGTTAATATTCTGTTGATATTCTTTGCCAAAAAGAGAAAAGAGAAGAGAGAAAAAAAAAGAAAGAAAAAACGTGATCAGTCGAGTACTCTCACTCTCTCGAAAAATAAAAACCAACAATGCTGGGCACCACCACCACCACCACCACCGACCTTGATCGCTTGCGGTCTGCCAATGCGCGTCCGGCCACGGGCAGCACCGACACTCCCTCACTGCTGTCACCACCACCACCACCACCACCACCACCACAAGTCCGCGCCTCCTCTAGCTCGTCTTCTTTGCCTGTTATCGCACCTGGCAATGGTGAACAACAGCAGCAACAGCAACAACAACAACATTCCTTTGGCAGTGCTATAAGTGGTGGTGGGAATGGTCCGATGGCCCTTCCCGAGGCCGGCAAGTCCGAGCGCATTCACGTTGCGGTGCGCGTGCGCCCGCTCAATGCACGCGAGACTGCCGCCAGCGCCGTCCCCGCCTGGCGCGTCGTCGACAACTCGATTTACTCGATTGCCCACCACTACCACCACCACGCGGGCGATCCGAGCAATAGCAGTGCCAGTGCCAGTGCCAGTGCGGCTGCCGTCGCCTCTGGATCCGACTCGATGCAGGCCGACCCCAACGCGGCCCGGTTCACGTTTGACCGCATTTACGACGAATCGGCCGCCAACCGCACCGTCTTTGACCACGTGGCGCTTCCGATCGTGGCCTCGGCGCTCGAGGGCTTTAACGGCACCATCTTTGCTTATGGGCAGACCGCGTCGGGAAAGACGTACACCATGGAGGGCACCGCCAAGGATGTTGGGATTGTACCCTTGGCACTCAAGGAGGTGTTTCGTGGGGCCAAGGATGCCATGAAGAATCGCGTACGTCTTTTTTTTTTTTCTCTTTTCTTCTTCTTTCTATTGGCATCATTATGATCACTCATTGAAGAATGGATAAATGCTTAGCGCCAATCGTACGAAATCAAAGTCTCGTACCTCGAAATCTACAACGAGGTCATCAAGGACCTGCTGGAACCCGCCAACAAAAACATTCGCATCTTGTCCCAGCCCGACAACTCGGTGCGCGTCGAGGGAGTGTCCGAGATCCCCGTTCAGAATGCGCGCAGTGCCTTTGAGGCGCTGGCCAAGGGATCGAGTATGTTGCATAATCATGGTTTGTAGATGACGCGACACTCACCTGTCCCTTGCTTGAATCACCAGAGGAGCGCAACATTGCCAGTACCAACATGAACGAGCACTCGTCGCGCTCACATACCATCTTTTCTTTGGTACGTGTGTCTTTCATTTTCAATTTTCGATTTTTTTTTCTTTTCTTTCCCCTTATATGCGCTATCACTTATGACAATGATATACATAGATCATCGCACGGGCGACGCTGGACCCCGCCTCGGGCGACAGGATCGGCGTCATCAAAACCGCCCACCTCCATTTGGTGGATCTGGCCGGTTCCGAGCGCATCCAGCATACGGGCGCAGAGGGACAACGACTGTACTGTCTTGCTCTTTTTTTTTTTTTTTCTCCAGACGATTATACATCACACTAACGATGAATATATCTATATACAAATGAACAGAAAAGAGGGTAGCGCCATCAACAAATCGCTACTGGCCTTAACCAACGTCATCCAACGACTGTCGTCCAGCAAAACCTACGACCACATTCCGTACCGCGATTCCAAACTGACGCGGATCCTGCAACCAGCGCTCGGCGGCACGTCGCGCACCGCCATCATTTGCACCATCACGCCCGCGTCGTCGCACATTGGCGAGTCCACGTCCACGCTCCAGTTTGGATCCCGCGCAAAAGTCATCACCAACAAGCCGATCGTGGAGCAAGCGGTGCTTACAAAACAGTCGCCCGAGGCTTGGCAGGGCATGTTGCGCGCCATTGAGCAGTACGAGCTGGATGCTACAGCTGCTCGGTTGCGGATCGCCGAAATGGATCTCATGGTCAAGAAGGAGAGCGAGCTTGTTTTGTACATTGACAAACTGCTGGCGCGACGCACCACCGCGGACGCGTCCATGTCATCTGCGCGCAAGGCATATCACCCCCGCCCATCCACCGAGAGCGACAACGAGAACGATGCCGGCGGCAATGGGACCGACGACGGCGAGACCGATCTCCTGACCAGCGGCCCTCCCACCAAACGCCGCCGTCTCGATGCGCACATTACAGCCGTGCCGTCCTCCAACGGCTCCAACACACCCACCTCGCAGCTGACTGGGTCCTCCCCCACTCGGCCTATGGCATATACTGACCGCCATGAGGTTGAAAACGAGGACGATGGCCGACGGAGCAGCAGCGTGACGCCCACCCCACCACCCCCACTGCCGCCGCTCTGCGCCATGCCCCCACACGACCCGCTGGCGCGTACCATCGAGTCGCTGGCGCGCGAGTACGACGCGCATGCGCGGAAACTGGCTGCGCTGACCACCAAGCACCACCATGTGGCGTCCGAACTGGTGGCAGCGTTACGTGCGCGCGATGATGCCGCTGCCCGTGCCGAGGCTGCGGCTTCTGACGCGGCGGGCGTGCGGCGCGATATGGACCGGTCGGCGGCGGACTTGGCAGCGGCCCAGGCGCGTGTGGCCGAGCTCGAGTCGGTCTCTCAATCGCTGACGGCGCAACTGGACACGGCGGGTGCCAATGTGGACCTGCTGCAGGTGGAAATGGACGCGCTGATGGCGCGCGAACGGGAGCTTCTGGCCCAAGTCGAGGCCCACGTGCAAGCGCGCGATGAAGCGGCCGCGGCGCATTCGCGCCAGCTGGAGGCATCGCAGGCGGCACACGATCGACTCGAGGCGGCGGCGCAGGCCCTGGCCTCTCAAGTAGCCGACGCGACCGCCTCGATCGCACAGCTCGAGTCGGACCTGACAGAGGCTCGCACTCTAGCAGCGCCCCTTGAAGAAACCCGCACTGCGCTTGAAGATGCGCGCGTGACCCTCGCAGCGACCATGGACCGCGTCGCGGCCCTTGAGCTTCAAATCACCGCCACCACCGAGGAAAAAGACGCCGCCGAGACCGCTCTCGCCCAGGCGCGCGAGCAGTGGTACAATGCGAGCGCCATTCACGCTGAAGCGCTCGCATCGGCCGACATGCGGCTGGAAAAGATGGCTGCCAGCCTCGCTGAATCGCAAGCGGCAGCACGGGCTTTGGAAGAGGCCAAACTGGAACTCGAGCAGCGTCTTGAGCAGTCGACGCGGGACCACGCGGCGGCCGTCGCTGAGCGCGATGCGGTGCAACAGGAGCTGGTGGCTGCGTGTGCCCAATCGGGCGTGTCGGCGACGGAAATTGCGCGGCTGGCTACCGAGCTAGCCGGCGCGCTCCAGCAAGTGACTGGCCTGGAAGAGCGGCTCGTGGCGCAGGCCGAGGCTCACCGTGCCAGCATTGCCGAGCTGGCTGAGGTTCACGATGCTTCCTCTTTGGCACTGGCCGAGCTGCAGGCGCAGTTTGACTCGCACCGCACCGCGGTCGAAGCGGACGTGGCTGCCAAGGTCCAAGAACTGGCGGGTGCCAGTGCGCAGCTCGAGCTTGCTCGCGAGCAACGCGTTGCTATCGAGGACGAGCTGAACACTGCCCGGGCCACCCTGGACGCGCTGCGGGCGACTGTGGACCAGGACACGGCGCAGCACGCAGTGGAACTGGCACGGATGCAGGACGAGCTCGCAGCGCTGACGGTCACGCGGGACCAGCAGGCAGTTGCTGCTACGGAGCTCGAAGAAACCATTAGTTCTCTCCAGGACCAGCTCGCGGCCATGACGGCGAGCCACGCAGACGCCAGCGACCTTGCAGCGATCCTCGAGTCCAAGCTCACGGCCCAGCACCAGAACTGGTCGGGGCAAGTCGCCGCTCTGACGGACGCGCTGGAGGTGGCCAAGACGGACCACTCGGCTGCGATTGCCCAACTGGCTAGCATCGCCGCCGAGCTCCAGGAGGCCCAATCCGCGGCCCAGCGGTTTGAAGAGCAGGCGGCCCAAGTGGCGGCCGATTTGGAAGCACGCACGAGCGAGCTGGCAGCCTCCCAAGCGCAGCTGGCCGACACTCAGGCACAGCACGAGAATGCGTCGCAGCGTGCGTCCGATCTCGACGCTTCCCTTACTGCCAACCAGACACTGCTTGCCCAGGCGACGGAAGAACTGGCCGACACCCAATCCCGCCTGGCCGACCAGCGCACCACCGCGGCCGAGCTCTCGACCCAGCTGCGGGACAAGCAAATGCAGGTGGCAGCGCTAGAGACGGCGCATGCCGCCCTCAGTGCCGAAAAGCAAGGCCTCGCAGCCGAGCTCGAGTCGGCGCGGCAGACACTGGGTGAGGACGCCGACCAGGCCAAGAACCGGCTCGCGGTCCTCGAGTCCGAGTACAGCGACCTTACCGCCAAGCACGCGCGCGCTCGTGACGATCTTGCGCAGAAGCAGCAGCAGATGGCGGACCTGGCGGCCCTGATGGACGAGCAGACAGAGGATCTCGGGAACTCGCAGCGCGAGTCGCGGCGACTGGCCGAGGAGGTGGACAGGCTTGAGCGGCAGACATGCGCTCTGAAGGAAGAGCTGGAAGACGCCGTAGAGACGGCAGAGGCGGATGCGGAGCGGGCCGCCGCGGACTTGGGGGCAGAGCGGTGCCGGGCCGACGGACTTGCGCTGGAGCGCGACGCACTGGACGCGGACCGTGCCGGGCTCGTCAACGAGCTGCAATTGCAAGAGTCGGAACTGGGAGCCCTGCGTCCGCAGCTCGCAGAACTCCAGGCATCGGCCGCGGCGCTCGAGCAGGCGCGCGAGCAAGCAGTCCAAGAAATCGCCACCCAGACGACTGAACTGGACGCACGTCGTCGCCAGTTGCAGGACCACGAGCGCACGATTGCCGCCAAGGAGGCCCAGACTGCTGCCGCGCTGGACCGGGTCCAGGAACTGACGGCGGCCGTGGACGCGCGGGCGCTGGACCTGGTGGCGCTGTCGACCCAGGTGACGGATCTCGAGGCCCAGCAGCAGCGGCTGCAAGATGAGCGCGACCAGTTGGAGTCGGATGTTCGGGAGCGCGCCAGTGCTCTTGCCGCTTCGCAGGAGACGGCGCAACAACAGGACGAAAAGCTGCGCCAACTTGACGCCGATTGCCAGCAGCTGGTCGGCGAGCGCAACGCCCTTGACCGCGAGCTTGGGCAGGTGCGGGACCAACTGACCAAGCTCACGAGCGACCACGACGCGCTCAAGTCATCGGCCGACGGATCCTCCACGGCCTTGCTGGCGTCCATGGCGCGTGTCACGGAGCTTGAGGGCGAGGTGGCGGCCAAGGCCGAGCGCATCACCGAGCTCGATGCCGAGATTGTTGCCAAGGACCAGCTGTTGATCCATGCCATGCAGGCCATGGGGGACGCTGATGGCGTCCGGCTTGGCGTGGAGGCGCAGCTCGCGAGCTCGGTCGCCCAATGCACCGCGCTCGAGGCGGACTTGGACGCTGTCAAGGCGTCCCTATTGGATACCACCGCCGCCAAGGACGCGCTGGTTGCCGAGCTGGAAACGGTGAAAAAGGCGTTGGAGCAGACGACGGCGGGGCGTGACACCTTGGCGTTGCAAATGGCCGCTGGGGACTTGGCGCTGACAAAAGAAAAGGCGGCACATGCTGAAGCGACGGAGCAGCTCCAGGGTCGACTGGTGGCCACCGAGGCGTCCCTGCATCAAGCGGCCGCTGAAAACGATCGATACGTTGCCCAAACCGCAACGATGCAAGAGCATTTGGAGTCGCTGGTCGCCGAAAAGGAGCGCGTGGACGCCGAGCTGGCCGAGTGCAATGCTCAGGTGGCTGCCTTGACGAACGCATCGACCGCGCTCGACGCCAGCATGGCGACCGTCACGGCCGAGCGCGATTCTGCACTTGCCACGCTTGCTACCGAACTGGCCGCGGCGGCTGGTGCGGCAGCCAAGGCAGCTGAAATCAAGGCAGAGCTGGCCGCATGCAAGGAAGCGCGGGCCGAAATGGAACAGTCCCGCGACTCGCTCGCTGCCGCGCTGACTCGGGCACAGGCCGATCTTGAAGCGGCTCGCGATTCGGCGTTGGTGCAAGCCACGGAGCGCGAACGACTCTCGGAAGAGCTACAGGCATCCCTTGCGCGCTGCTCGGCTCTGGAGGACGCGTCGGCGTCCCTGCGCGATCAAATCGAGTCCACCAACTCGGCGACGTCGCAAGCGACCGCGGCCCAAGTGGCCGAGCTCCACGAGGTCGCGGCAAAGCTCCAAACCGACCTGGCGGCGGCCCGTGCCGAGTCGCAATCCCTCACCGACGCCCTCGCCCAAGCAACAGACGAGGCCGCTCAGGCCACGAGTCGGTGCGGGGAACAGGCGGCCGGGCTGGCAAGGTTGAAGGAACAAGACGCCGAGCTCCGCCGGCAGATTGGCCAGAGCCAGTACGAGCTGGGCCAGTTGCAGACCAATCTCGGGGCATTGCGGGACATTTCTGCATCAGCTGCACTTGAGCTCGAACAATCTCAGGCCCAGTGCGCCGCGCTGGGGAGCCTCGTGGCTGAGCTGCGGGCCGCGGCCGAGGACGCCACCGAAAAGCTTGCCGCCCAAGCAACCGAGTTTGCCTCTCTCTCGGCAGCCAAGCGCGAGCTGGAGGTTCGGCTGGAGCACCAGCAGTCCGACAAGGCCTCGTTTCAGGCCGAGGCCGATGCGGTTCGGGAAAAGCTGCAAAGCGAGGCGGCGGCGCGGACCAGCGAGCTCGCACAGCTGACCAGCACGCTGCACGCCGCGCACGCCGAAATGGACCGCCAGTCGAGCGACTTGCGCGCCATGCACGAGGAGCGGGCAACGCTGCGGCGGACGCTGGTGGCGCGGGACGAAACCGTCCAAACCATGCAGTTTGCGCACGAGAAGCTCGAGTCGCAGTTGGGCGCCGTTCGCACCGACCTCGCGCGCCAGACGGACCGCAGCCATGACTTGGAGCACCAGCTGGAGGCTGTGCGGACGCAGGCCAAGTCTGCAGTTGACGCAAAGTCCGCGGCGGAGAAGCAGGTGCTCGTGATGCGGCCGCGAATCAAGCAGCTCGAGACGCAGCTGCAGGAAAAACTGGCGCTGGAACAGCAAGTGGAGCGGGCCAACCGCGAGCAGCAGGCGCTGGTGCAGGAGCTTGCGTACTGGAAGGCCAAGGCGACCAAGGGCGGCGATTTCGGCGACACGGTCATGCTCAGCGACAACGCCACCACCACCTTGGCCTCGGGTGGGCACAGTAACGTGCAAGATCCGCACCAGCGACTGGCACAGCTGGAGCAAGAGAACCAGCGCAAGGACGGCGCTCTCTTGGACCTGGAGAACAAGGTGGGCCATCTCGAGTATTTGCTACAGGTCAAGTCCAAGCGGCTGGAGAAGTTGGGGCAGCTGCAGCCCGCGCCGGGCTCGCCTTCCTCTGCGGCTGCGGCCAAGGCGGCAGCAGCAGCACCGCCGCCGCCACCGTCCATTGTTGTGGCGGATCTTGCTCGGCGCCTGACCAACCACATGGCCAAGGCTACCGCGCTTCCGTCGGCCGCTCCTCCTGTGGTTGCACCACCCTTGTTTGCTCCTTCGTCGCGGACTGTTCCACCCACCAAGGGATCAGCGGCCACTGCTACGACTGCGGCTGCTGGGTACCTGCCCAAGTTCAAGCGAGGCGTTGGGCACTCGGACACTGGAGCTCCGCCACCAGCTGGGCCCCCATCGCGGACGGCCGGAACAGAAAACAGTGTCCTCCACCACCACGCTCCCACCACGCGTCCGCCGCCCTTGTCGGGCCTGGTCCCTGCCGTTGCGCGATCGGCCCATGCTCCCCGCAACCCACCGCTCGCCGCCATTGCCCAGACCGTGGAGCCTGCAACCGGTGGCCAAGTGCGCACCGTCACGTCGGAAGATGTCGATTGCAACCAGCAGTAGGGAGAGCCACCACTTTTTAAACTGTACCATACCAACAATCCAATAAAGCACTTTATTATATTCATCATTCGCCAGTGAGAGGAGTGCAAAGGGGAGGAGAGGGGAAAAAACAACAAAAAGAGAGAGTGAGCAATGATGAGATATGATGGGTTGAAAGGGAAAGGGGGAAAAAAAAAAAGATCACAAGGTCGCCGACCGCATCATCTGGATCATGTCCGCCTCGCTGCCGGCCGCCCGGCCGTACGCAAAGTACTCGTCGCCGATCGTCGCCACCAGGAGCAAGTCTGCCTCGGAAATGGCCTCCTCCAAATCGCTGTCAGCGTCGTCTGATGGAGAGGAGGAGGGCCCGTACGTGGCCAAGACCCACGCCATGGCGGCCTGCGCGTCCGATTCGCGAGCAAACTCGACATACACGGGCCCGGACGCGCTGTCGGGGGTCACCAGCACACGCCGGAACCCAGGGAGCGCCGCCAGCTGCACGTGGGCGCCATCGTCGCGCAGCCGCGCGGGAACACGCGCCAGCACGAGCGTCGACATCGGGCCCGAGGGGCCCTGGGGACCACCAGCACTGGTGGCCGTGTTCGACAACAGCTGTTGCTGCTTTTGCTGCTGCTGCTGCGAAAGCGACGGGTGGAAGACGCTGGGCGAGAGCAGCGGCCCGATCCCGCCCAGGAGCATGTTGGGCGCGCCGTTGAAAATGAGCGAGGGAGTCGCGGGAGATGCCAGAGGACCGCCGCCGCCGCTCATGGACCCCGACGTTGCCGACATGGCGCCGCCGCCGCCTGAAGACGACGCGTTGGCACGCGACACGTTGATGGAAAGCGCGGCGCCGGGAGCGGCGCCACTGCCGCGGAGCTTGGGAGTGCTCGCATGGGGATTGAGCGGGCTCGGCTTGTAGGGGGTGCCGACGGTTGCTGATGTCGCTCCCGATGCCGAGGGCGACGATGGTGCAACTGGTGCCGAAGCAACGGATGCTGACGAGTTCAGTGTTACCGATGAGGACAATGACGAAGTCGACGACGTCGTCGATGGAGGCAGAGACGACGTGCGCCGCGACAACAGCGTGGTCATCGTGGACCCAACCGATTCCGTCGGCGACGTCGCAGTCTGTTGCTGCCGCTGTTGCTGTTGTTGGGCAGCGGCGGTCGCAGTGGCCACGGTTGCGGAACTGGATGCTCCCCAAGGCGAAGGCTGCCGAGCGGGACCCCCAGTCAACGGCTCATCCTCCTGCCAGTCCTGGCCGCTGCTCTGGCTGACAGTCGACATCGACGGAGTTGCCAGCGTCATGGCAGCACTAAACGAGGGAGTGCTCGACATTGGGCTGGGAGAGGGAAGCGGGGACTCGAACCGCTTGGCGGGCGGAAGCGGCGCTCGTGGCGCAGCAGTGGCAGCCGACGCAGAGTGGATGCTACTGCCGTTGCTGCCGTTCGATGATCCGAGCCAAGTAGTCTCCAGGGCAGACGAGTGGTGCTGGTGGTAGACCGGAGGAGTAGCAGTGGCTGCGCGTGGGCCCGAGGGGTAAAACGCCGGCGCATCGGCGTTCATGCTGGCCGCCCTGTTGGCCTTGTCGAAGCTCACGGCATCATCATGGCCCGAGGGACCGTCCAAACGCACGGGCATGGGCGACGGCTCGACCGACGCCGCAAAGAGCGAGTCCAGTGCCGGCGGACCGCCCGTCATGCCCAGCATATTGCTGCTGGCATGCGCGGCCGCAGCATACGCCGAGTAGGCGTGGTGCGCGGCCGCCGACGTGCTTGCATGCATCTGCATCTGCATCTGCTGCTGCTGCTGCTGCTGCTGCTGCTGCTGCTGGAGGAGGAGGAGGTGCTGCTGTTCGACAGTCATCCCCGCGCCGCCGTCGTACATGCCATTGCCGCCTTGCCCGTCGTAGCCATGGGTAGTACTGGCACCACCACCACCGTACATGGCCGAATGGTCAAGGTAACCCGAATTGGCCGCGTACCCGCCTCCACCGAGCGCAACTGGCGCGCCCAGCATGCTGTTGAGCGATCCCGTAGCTGACGAGGTACCCGCTGCCGCCGCGTCCATCATCATGCCCATCGACGACGAGTACATGGTCGCAGGGGTGCTTCCACCTCCTCCGGCGCCTGCAACAACGCCAGCGCCGGCAGGGGATGCGGCATAGGCACCGTTACCGGACGTGGCGCCACTGTTGGCGCCAAAGGGACTGAAAAAGTCGGCAACAATGATCCCGCGCTTGGTGTGCAGGTTCTTTTTCGCCATCTCGGCCTTGAGCACGGCGCCGCGGTCGGCGTCGATCTTGCGGCCCGACAGAACGTCGCGAGCCTCCAGCGCTTGCAGACGGGTGCGGAACTTGGCGAATCCGATCTGCACAGCTATCCTTGTCAGTCGTTCTGATGCTGGTATGAAAAAAAAAAAAAAAGGAATAGGGGACGCGCACAATCTGCTTCTTGTGCCCCGACCCCTCGATTTCCTCACGCGTGGGCATCTTGAGCGTGGCCGCCTCAAACCCGGGGGCAAACAAGAACATGTTCTGGAACTCGCGCTCGTAAATGTCGGGCGGGAACCCGACCACAAAGATGGTTGTGATTTCTTCCTGCGGGGGCAGTCCCATGTTCATGCCCATACCCAGAGCAGCCGAGTACTGTTGCTGCTGCTGCTGCTGCTGCTGATAATACTGCGCCGCACCTGCTGCTGCTCCATTACTCACGCCGTACGAAGCGTAGCCCGACTGCTGCGATCCGGTAACGTAGCCCTGCACGGACGCAGGAACGGGCATGACCACCGCGTACATGGCCGATCCGCTCGAGGTCGAAGGCGCCGATGCGTACATGTCAAAGTGCTGGCCGGGCCCGGGCGGGCCCGCGATCCCGATCCCGCGCTGCTGAAGTGGAGTCGATGATCCTGATTGTTGCTGGGACGAAAGCGCCAGGTATGCTGAAGTCGGAGGGTAGTACGCGGTGCTCGAGGCATCCCCGGCGGCAGCAGCCACCATGGACGGGGAAGTGTCGTCGTCGTTCGCATCCTCTTCTACTTCCGGATGATCAAAGTCAGATCCATATTGCTGCTGCTGCTCTTGCGGCGGCGTGTATGGATTGGCGCCGCCCTGTCGTTGGGGCGTCGAGGAGCGTTGCTGTTGTTGCTGCGTCTTTGTCGTCATGGGGATCGCAGGTGCGGTTGCAGTTGGCGCCGAAGTTGAAGGAGGCGAGCCTCGAAGCATGATTTGGTATTCTTTGCTAGTCGACTGCGAGAGGATCGTATATGTGGTGCGTGCAAAGAGACCCGAGGCAGCCAAGTGGGAAACGGGAGCAAAAA